>CAXIWW010000626.1:0-65000 GCA_964036315.1 Acanthosepion esculentum | reverse complement strand
TTAACAAGTCTCATAAACTATGACAAAGCAAATTAATTTGAACCCTAACATTGGTGTCCTTGTGCATGTCTTAAAAAAATATGAACAAAGCTTATGTATAAATATTTGAAAACTGTGGGTATCTCATTCACTATAATACACTGATTACTATCGTAGACCATCTACTATTGAAATGAGTTCAATACACAAAGAATGTTCCTAACTTGTGGCCTTGTGCTATACGAGGCACAGTAAAAAAAATACTTATGGTCACTTTTCCATGGAGCAATGGTTAACATGTTAATCTCGGAGACAACTTTGGTGAAATTAATAAAAACTGATTACTCAATAGAGGCAATCTTGTGTCAGACTAAAGAGTGTTTATTAAATATGGAAAATAGGATTAAAGAAGAAATAAAGTGAATAAGAGAGATTAAGGAGGAGAGGAAGGAAGGGAAAGAAAGAAAGAAAGAAAGTGAATAAGAGAGATTAAGGAGGAGGAAGGAAGGGAAAGAAAGAAAGAAAGTGAATAAGAGAGATTAAGGAGGAGAGGAAGGAAGGGAAAGAAAGAAAGAAAGTGAATAAGAGAGATTAAGGAGGAGAGGAAGGAAGGGAAAGAAAGAAAGAAAGTGAAAAGAAGGAAAAAGGAGAAATAAATAAAGATCAGTTAGAAAAATAACTGAAAAAAGAAAAAAAGTAGAAAAAGAAAAAGAGAATTTGGATAAAATTTAAGAAAGAAAAAGAAAGAAAAAATCAGAGCTAGACTAAAATAAACAAAACAGAAATAAGGAAGTAGACAAAGAAAGAACGAACGAAATAGAAAAAGAAAGAATTAATAAAAAAAGAAAGAAAGAATGAAATAGAAAAAAGAAAGAAATAATGAAATAGAAAAAAGAAAGAAATAATGAAGTAGAAAAAAGAAAGAAATAATGAAGTAGAAAAAAGAAAGAAATAAAATAGAAAAAGAAAAACAATGAAGTAGAAAAAGAAAAAGAAATAATGAAGAAAAAGAAATACTGAAATAGAAAAAAGAAAGAAATAATGAAATAGAAAAAAGAAAGAAATAATGAAATAGAAAAAAGAAAGAAATAATGAAATAGAAAAAAGAAAGAAATAATGAAGTAGAAAAAAGAAATAATGAAATAGAAAATGAAAGAAATAAAATAGAAAAAGAAAAACAATGAAGTAGAAAAAGAAAAAGAAATAATGAAGAAAAAGAAATAAATAATGAAATAGAAAAAAGAAAGAAATAATGAAATAGAAAAAAGAAAGAAATAATGAAATAGAAAAAAGAAATAAATAAAATAGAAAAAGAAAAACAATGAAGTAGAAAAAGAAAAAGAAATAATGAAGAAAAAGAAATAATGAATAAGAAAAAAGAAATAAATAATGAATAAGAAAAAAGAAATAAATAATGAAATAGAAAAAAGAAAGAAATAATGAAATAGAAAAAAGAAAAACAATGAAGTAGAAAAAGAAAAAGAAATAATGAAGAAAAAGAAATAATGAAATAGAAAAAAAGAAATAATGAAGTAGAAAAAATAACCTCGACCTTGTGTCACATTTGGTAGCGAACATCGCTACCAAATGTGACACAAGGTCGAGGTTATTTTTTCTACTTCATTATTTCTTTTTTTCTATTTCATTATTTCTTCTGCACACTGAAAAATACCCTTCGCCTTTTGGCCGAGATCAAATTGTAGTATCTGTTCTTATCAGCACAATCTGATTCTCTCCACTTCTAACTTCGCTTCATTTTCTTCACTGAAATCATGTCTTTTCCTCCCTCTATCCATGCAATCAAAATTAATTATGAGCTATTGCCTGGACATATCAGCAATTTCTAAAATATTAATACTTTTTTTATTTTTAATAAGACATTTTTATTATTTCAGACGTTACTTTTAATAAGAAACCATCATTTAAATCTAACATACTTATACCAACTTGGGGATGCAGGTTCGAATCCAGCCAGGAAGCGCATACTTTCTTTAATAAAATTTCGTTGTGATGGAAAGCGGCCGGATGGCATTACCATTTTCCCTTTTAAAATGGGTAAGTCGTTGATTTATGATGCGACCTGTGCGGATACATTTTCGGCTGGTAATTTGATCAGGTCCGCGGTTGAGCCGGGGGTCCGTCGCCCGGGACGCAGAGATGAAAAAAATAGTTAAATATTCTTCTCTTGCTGATAGATTTTTTTTAATCACAAAAATAATGTTTAAAGCGATAAAATGAAAGTCATTACAACCTTTTGAGAGGTCGCACATTTAATGCTTACCTTTACAAAGCAGAACCCTAGACACCATTCTATCATTCCTGTAGCTTTCACAAAGGGTAATGTTCCTTGTTCTATATGTAGAAAGGGCACTACTTAAATAGACTGGTCCAGTTATAAAATATATGGAAAATTTTTCAAGGAAATAATTTCTGTAGAGTAACATTGTTTAGATCTTCCATGGGATGCGACATTTGTCAGAATAAAAAAAATATTGATTTGTTATCGATTTAGAAGGGGGATTAGTTTATAATGTCAATACACTGTTTAATCAGTCTAATCATTCCTTTTAACAGTTATTGGCCTTAGCAGTTTTTGTATACGAAAACAGCCTTTCTATTTTGATTGATTGATTTATTTACTTTCTATGGCTTACCAACTCTTTACAGGTTATTTAAAAGCAGAATGGCAATATCATTGCAATACTGTACAAAGCGATAGTGGCACTACCGTACAAAAATTGCCCAAGCCACATTGGCGCTTCACCTTTTGTCGATGCCTCAAGCACCGGGCAATAAACCCAGACCTTTCCCTAAAGAGTGGCACCACCTTTGCAGGGAAAGGATCCATTGGGCTTAATATTGTTTGAACCTCCCTGAGCCAAAAAGCCAAGAGACGATTGTAACCAATAAAAGCGGTATTTTTCAGATTCACAGTATTGAACGATGAAAACTGAGTAAGGCAAAAAAAAAAACTGAGTAAGGCAACCCCCGCAAAAAAAAACAAACAAAAAAAACAGTTATCATAAATAAAATAACATCTGCTGAATTACTTTTAAATTATTATTAATATTAAGGGAAATTTTCATAAGACAGGGATTTGGAGAGATTGAAAGTGTCGCAGTTAGCTCCTCCTCATTTCCTTAATCCTTCAACAGGGGTCTATCTCCCACGAGTATAAATACTGGCTGACCTTTCGCCTCTTCCTCTTTTTACGGCTTACGCACACGTACGGCTAGCTGTTTCGACTCAGGCCTCGGGCCTCAACCTCGCGCATGAGGCGAGGTAAAAAAAAAAAAAAAAAAAAACTTTCTCTTTTTTTTTACTTATTCCAATATGTGACATCTCACACATACAGCGTTTCCCATATTCTGGGAACACGCTAAAAACAATATACGCATTCGTACGGACACTCAACACACTCACCATAACTTCTCCATACAACACTCTGTAACCCTTCATGTCATTGTAATTTGTTATTAATATATATTTGTTTGCATACATGTGTATCGGTCTTGTTTGTTTCTTTATCTTCTTTGGACTCCATTATAGTCCAACATTCTTATGTAGCTGGACCGGCCAGCAGGAAATCTCAACCCAGAGATATCTCCTCATCTCTTTACACATTCACACCCACTCACGGTCCTCTACAAAAGAAAGAAAGTGTAGAATTAGATTTCTACATTCTCTGTTTTAAACCTGTTAAAAGAGGATCACAGCTAAGTATTCTCAGTTTGTGCCGAACCCATTAAAATCGGCTCCAGAGTTCAGTATGAAACAATGCTTTCTGATTGGTCCGTAAATAATAATGTCATGTTTCTGCCTACGTCCGTACGGTTGACCCGTTCAAAGTCCAACGTGCCAAAAAATGTAAACGTTTTCAAGCCCCCATGACCTCAAGAAAACTCATAAATATGAAACTTCGACACGACTTAGTCAATGAGTCCTTAAAATAATCAATTCGTCACACGAATCCATGAAACCCAACTTCATCGCTTAATGTTAATTTTTATTAACATCAGCCCGGCTTGTGGAATTCAATTTCTTTTCAACATCAACTCATCTAGTGACCAATTCAACCCAGACAATTCATAAACCAACTCAATATCTTAACAACATAAAGGAAATCGTAACTATATCAGACGAAGCGAGACAACTCTACAGTAAGTCAAGCAATCTATTTCATTCAATTTCACTGTTTAATTCCTTACCAGATCTATAGCAGAACACCTTTTAATAAAAGGTGATATAAAAGGCTTTTATATTATCCTTGCTCACACAGCCAAGAACTCTAAAGGGTTTTAAACAACTTTATTATATCGTGTGTACATGTTCTTATATAAAACTATTTTCTGTTAAAACAAATATTTGTCTATTTGATTATTCCCTTGTTGTTGTCTTTGTTGCATTTGATTTAGTAAAAATAGTAGAGGGTTAGTTTAATTTGTATTTTGTCAGCGATACGAAGGGAGGGACGAAGGAAGGAAGGGAGGGTTATATTAGGCGAAGCGAGACAACTGTACAGTAAGTCAAGCAATCTATTTTATTCAATTTCACCATCAACATAAACTGTTTAATTCCGTACCAGATCTATAACAGAACACCTTTTATATTATCCTCGATCACATAGCCAAGAACTCTAAACAGTTTTAAACAACTTTATTATATCGTGTGTACATGTTGTTATATAAAAATATTTTCTGTTAAAACAAATATTTGCCTATTTGATTATTTCTCTTGTTGTCTTCGTTGCATTTGATTTAGTAAAATAGTAGAGGGTTAGTTTAATTTGTATTTTGTCAGCGATACAGATTGACTAACCCACTAAGAAAGAAAGAAGGAACGAAGGAAAGAAAGAAGTGTGCAAATGGAAAATGCCAAGTTCAAATCTTTTCATTTGTACCCCCTTACTTCTTAAAATAACAACCAGCATTCATATCTATGATTGTTGTTACAATATTTTGCTAAATTCAAATATTTTAACAATATGATAGGATAATTTCTACTGATATTTTATTGTCAAAGAACTCGCCATGAGCTTATTCAATCATTAACTGAAAATTTAAGATTCATTAGAAAATTCAATTAGGAAAACCGTAAAATTTTCACAGGTCTTTCTAATTTTATTTTGCTAAATCGTTCAGAGTTATCTACCCTTAAAAGACATTGTTTAAACAAAGTAGTCTCCCCTCATCAACTGAGGTTATGTTTCAATATTTGGGTATTTGTAACTAACCACGAATAGTACCGAACTAAACATACTAATATTTTTCGTAACTTTTAAATTACAAACAATAAAAAACTAGCAATAAAAACTATTCTGAAATAAGTCATGCGACAGAGAGAAAATTCGTTCTTACCATAGATTTTATCAGGCTCAATATGAGACCTACAATAAATAATAAAAAAGACAATTATTAGCAATGTTTAACCTGCCCGAAAAAAAGGCCTGGAAAAAGGACGGTTATTCCTTTGAGACTACTATTACTGTATACTTTTGTTTTGACTCCCCTGGCAATGATTAAATATTTACAGGATTATAAAAAAACTAAATTCTTTTTTATGTGTTGTGTCCCCACTAAGACGGAGGCGATCATGGCTTTCCAATTTCCTGTCCCCTGTGGCTCTTAATAAACTTTGTCTTTCTGTTATTTCTCCTGTTTCGCCATCCATTTACCACAAGCTCACTAAGTAGGTTATACATTGTTTTCCGGGGTCTCACTTAACATGTATCTGTCCCGTGAGTATCAGATTTCCCAAGCCTTCTTTTCTCATTGTGTGCCTCAGAAACTTCAACTGTCTCTTCCTTAGTTTTCTTTTTGCTTTAATTTTCTCCAAAACTTCGTCATTGCACACTTGTTCGGTCCACGGTATCCTCAGCATCCTTCTGTAGAACATTTCAAGTCACCTCTTAATCTTTGAAGAGATTGTCCAACAGTCAGAACAATTCGATATTTATTTACCTTTTATAACGATTTATTATTTACCATTTTATAAAGATATAAATTCGAAAAAAAAAATCTTTTTTTTTTAAATTTATAAAAATTAAAAATGATCAAAATATGTAAACCAACGACAATGCGGTAATTATTATTTAACATTTTATAAATAACTATGGGAAATGATTTTATTCAATCTAATAAATAAATAAATAAATAAATAGTGCTTAATATCTTTGTTGTCATTTCTCAAGATTAAAAAAAATGTATAAATTCATTTTTATATGTTTAGATTTTATTAAAATTATAATTATCGCTTTCTAAAAGCAATAAATATTGCCCAGGGAGTCAAAAGTGTATACAGTAATAGTGGTGTCAAGGAAATAACCGTTTTCTGACAAACATTTTTTTGATAATAGCCTAAAGGTAATCCGTGAAAAAAAATTCATTTTCGTCCTTAAATAAATATTTTACACATTTTTAAACGAAAAAAGTAAAAATAAATTCCCTTTTGCCCAATTTGACACTGACAAAGCAGAAATTAAAATACTTTTAAAATATACAAAATCACATAATTTCGGAACAGATTTTCACTGCGCTCACACTCAAAATTATTTTTTAATGATATAGTGTGGTGATAGATAAATAAATAACAAGAAAATCAAAATTTCACCATCTATAAAAATAAACGGATAATAAAGATCGCCAGGCAAACAAAGCCATAGTTCAACGATCAAATCAGAATAAGAGATTAACAACAATAACTAATAATAAAATAAAACAATTACTAATAATCTACTATAACATTTACGCGACAGATTCCTTCTTACTGTAGATCATATTTGCCACAATAAGAAATTAACAATTAATAATAAAATAAAACGATTATAACAATATACTGTAATAAAAGTTATGTGACCATAGAATATTCATTCTTATCGGGGTCGCCAATTGTAAAGGATATATGGGTATACAGATTTACGACGGGGTGAGGTTGGGGTTAAGAACTATCGGAGATTTTGAATTCAACATTATCAGGAATAAATTTCAACACATGGAGGAATTTTTATATAATGTATAACATGATTAATTAAAGAGGGAAAGTATACAAGAGTGTTCACAGATAGCTGAAAAGAGTATAAAAACATTTATAGAATTGGTGCTGGTGTTTGTGTGTGTGTGAGAGAGAGAGAGAGAGAGGCACCATGTGGTCGGGTGACTAGGTCCGCCTAGAAGGGAAAACTGAACAAGTTTTCTACTTACTACATTCAACAATGAAAAGAGGAAGAAAGAGCTTTGTCTTTTCTTTTATAGTCCTTGGCAACGCCACCCAGAAGGTGTCTTGATAGACCAAGTGGAAGTTAGAGCTACAAAGGACAGGAACCTGTGGAGAGCCATGTTTGTTCACGTCTTGAAGGAACACAGAATATAAAAACGGACGAGCTGACGAATCAATCGCACAAAGAGGAGATAACTCTTGCTTTTCTTTTATGCATTTTCTTACTGTTACATTGTTGCCTTTTTTCATTTTAATTCTAACATTCTTTTGCTACTGCCTTTCTTTCTTTCTTTCTTTATGATTCTGTCGTTCTATTTTTAATTTCATTTAGTCTTCTTTCTTTAGCTTCCTTAATCATTATTTTTTACATTATTGTTTTTTGTTTACTATTGTCGGAGTTAGCTGCTCCTCAGTTCCTTAATCCTTCAACAGGGGCCTCTCTCTCTCTCTCCCCTGGCTATAAATACTGGCTGATCTTCCGTCTCGATCTCTCTTTTCCACTTAGGCCTTGGGCCGCCACTTCGCGCGGAGTTGAAGTAAATCTCTCTTTTCAACTAGCACCAATATGTGACCTCTCACAGATACAGCGTTTCCCAAATTCTGGGAACAAGCTAAGAACAATACACGTACGTACGAACACTCACTACAACACACACACATAATTTCTCCACACATACACTATGTAACTGTCCATGTATTTGTTTAATTTGTTATTAATATATATTTGTTTACACATGTATATCGGTCTTGTTTGTTTTCTTTGTCTTCTTTGCAGATTGTCCTCTCTAGTCTGATTGGCTCCGAACAGACTTGTGCTGTGAAGGGCAGGACTATTCAAAACAACCTTCATATGGTGCGCTTGATCATCGAGCAAGTCGACAGTGAAGCCGCGCTGATCAATTTAGATCAGTCCAATGCATTCGATAGGGTTGACCATCGGTTTTTGGAGGTTGTTCTTTCGGTGGCTGGTTTTGGGCCGTACTTTCGCACCTGGATCCGACTTCTGTATGCGACCCCCGGTGCGCTGGTGGAAGTGAATGGAGTACGATCGGAGCCTTTCATATTGTCTCGCTCCATTCGTCAAGGTTGTCCGCTTTCGCATTTGCTGTACGTTCTTGCGTTGGAACCTTTCCTTCGCAAGTTAAAGACGAATCCGGTCCTACGCGGAATTTCCCTACCTGGCGCTACCAACGCGCTCAGGTATTCCGCCTATGTTGATGACGTTTCGGTTCTTGTGCCGAGAAGGGCCGAGATTAACGAAGTCAGCAAAGAAATTAGTGGTTATGAGGTGGTGACAGGGGCCAAGATCAACCTCGATAAGTCTGTTGGCTTGCGGTTGGGTGCGTGGAAGGGAGTTTCTCTTCCCGGACCTTTCCTCTGGACGGATGGGCTGGTCAAGATTCTCGGCGTCTGGTTCGGTCCTGATCTCCAGTTGGATATGAATTGGTCGGATGTGCAAGAGAAGGCCGAGATCGCAATTAATTTGTGGTCTCGGAGGAATCTTTCCTTAAAGGGGAGGGCGGAAGTATGTGTTTCACACATCTACCCGATTCTCATTTACCGACTCTTTGTGCTTCCACTTCCGTCTGACACTTTACTGGCGTTAGTGAAGATCTTGTTCTCCTTCTTGTGGGGAGGCAAGGCCGCCAGAGTCTTTCGGGAGATCTGTTGCCTTCATCCATCTGAAGGCGGTCTGGGTATGCCTAGCATCGAGATTCGTCAATATATGCTTCGCATCGGATTCCTGAATCGAATGTGTCGCAAACCGGATGAGGTGGGCGCCTTCTGAAGGAAGACGCCCGTAAGAGTTTCCCATCCCTGAGAAGTGTGCACTCAGTTGAGGAGGAGGCTCACCATTTACCCAAAGTCGAGTGCTCTTTCTATCGTGAATGCCGTCGTGCCCTGAAACTCCTCTTACGGGCGTTTGATGGCCTCTCCAACGTCCAGACGTTGTCTCGTAAGGCATTATATCAGGTGTTAGTTAGGGGGCCGTTCTTGATGATTTGATTGACGAGCTCGGTCTTACGAATCAGGAGGCTCGCTCGATATGGCCTTGGGCGCCCGGGTTGAAATGTCTCAATAACAATGAGGCATCACTCACCTGGCTGGTGACGCGTGGGGCCCTCTGGGTCGCCAAAAGACTTTGCTTAGCGGGCTTGGAGAAATATCCAAACTACCGCCGCTGTAGTGGGGAGGTCGAGACCATTGGTCACGCCTTTTTTCATTGCACGGTTGTAGCACCGCTGTGCAAGTATGTTGAAGCCCTCATGGTTCGCATGCTGTCTGGAAAGTTCTTTGTCCTTGAGGCCGCTTCTGTTTGTAGCAATGTGACTCCGTCGTTGATGAGGGCTGAACACTGTGTGTTCTTATGCTTGCTAGGTGTCATGAGAGTCGTGATTTGGACGACACGCCAGAAGGGATTCTATGGAGGCGAGAAGTTTACCTCTTCCCAACTGATCTTGTACTTTAAGCATCAGCTTAAAGTCAAGATTAGGTCGGAAAGGCGGCGACTCTCTTCATCTGAGTTTGGAAAAAGGTGTGTGAATCTTGCGCGCTTGTGTCGTGTGAAAGGGGCTGACCTGGAGTGGCACTTTGATGCCGGTTAGGCATCAGAATATTGCTTTAGCTGGGTTGAACACGGGCAACCCATCCCAAAATTAGGTTAGCTTAGGTTTTGTTTTTGATTCTTTAGTTTCATTTTCCAGTAAATTTAGCTAGGGTATGTATGCTCATTGGCCCCTTTTATTTCTGTCCCTATTTTTCTTTAAGTTTAATTCCCCATCCCCTCCCTCGTTAGGTGGTCAGTGACGTCAGTTCTCTGGTGGATGCGGGGCGTTTTTCGTTTCGGGTGTGTTTTTTTTTTCATATCTGTTGTTGTGTCTGAATAAGTGCATGTCTATGTGAGTGCTTGGGATGAATGAATGTTTTTATTTTTTATAGTCCCGCATTAATTTCGTCCGGTTAACTGATGTTTCTGCCACATTTAGTGATTGCGTTTTTTTTTATTACTAACACGATTTTGTTTAGTTTCTTGTAAATAGTTATTTGTTTCATATTGTATTTACTCATTGGGGTTACTTTTTAAAAATTTTAAATTGTTATTTTATTCCCCTCCCCACACGGACGATAAATTGTACATATGGGGTCTAGTAGTAGTTTCATGGAGTCATTGAGGTATTATGGTGGGTGTGGTAAGAAAGGTAAGTAAGAATATGTTGTTTTGGTGCAAGAAATATTGTTAGTATGATTGGGTCAGCCTTTGTGGCTAGCTAAGTTTAGAAGTTAAGACAGAAGACCGACCTTTTCCCCATTCCCAACTTCGGCCTTGTGCCACATTTTCTGTTATAAATACAGGAATAAATAATCTCTTTTCCACTTAGGCATTGGGCCGCCACCTCGTGCGGAGGTGAGGTTGTCGCAGTTAGCTCCTCCTTAGTTCTTTAATCCTTCAACAGGGGTCTCTCCACTGGCTATAAATACTGGCTGACCCTTCTCTCTCTCTACTTAGGCCTTGGGTCGCTACCTCGCGCGGAGACGAGGTAAAATCTCTTTCCCCCCCCCCCCCCCCACTTAGGCCAATATGTGACCTCTCACAGATACAGCGTTTCCTAAATTCTGGGAACACGCTAAGAACAATACACGTACGTACGTACGAACACTACAACACACACACACACACACACACACACACACACACACACATAATTTCTCCATACAAACTCTATGTAATAGTCCATGTCTTTGTTTAACTTGTTTTGTTATTAATATATATTTGTTTACCCATGTATATCGGTCTTGTTTGTTTAATTAAGTCCAAAGAAGACAAAGAAAAGTTCGACATTCTCATGTAGCTGGACCCGCCAGCAGGAAAGTTTAACCTTCTGATATCTCTTCACATCTTCACCCCCACGGTCCGCTACAAGGTAAATCTCTCTTTTCAACTAACACCAATATGTGACCTCTTACAGATACAGTGTTTCCCAAATTCTGGGAACAAGCTAAGGACAATACACGTACGTACGAACACTCACTATACAACACACATACATAATTTCTCCACACATACACTATGTAACTGTCCATGTATTTGTTTAATTTGTTATTAATATATATTTGTTTACACATGTATATCGGTCTTGTTTGTTTTCTTTGTATTCTTTGGACTTAAAGTCCAACATTCCCATGTAGCTGGACCGGCTAGCAGGAAATTTTAACCTTCTGATATCTCTTCACCCCACGGTCCACTACACTATCCTTTTCATTACCTTTTTTTTCCTATAATTTTCTGTTTTTCCTTCGTTACTCTCGTTTGTTATAGGCTTTATTTCTGTCTTTCTTTCTTTAGTTTTTTTTTATTACTGTTTTTCATTCGTTACTCTCTTAGTTTTATAATTCTATTTACTTCAGCTTTATTTCTTTAGCTTTGTTTAAATCTCTTTAATTAGTCTTTTGTTATTGTCTATCTCTTTTAACTTTCTTACTTTCTTGAATTCTCTTTTGTATTACTTTTTTCTTTCGTTTTTTATCTTTCTTTTTTACTTTATCTTTCTTTTGTTACTGTCTTTCTTTTTTTAGATTTCTTTGTTTCTTTACTTTCTTTTTTTGTTTCCTTTGCTTAATTATTCATTTTTTTTGTTGCTTTCTTTACATTGTTTCTTTATTTTTGCATGCATTACTGTTTCGTTTTTGCTTCCCTTTCTTTCTTTGTTTGTTTCTATTTAGCTTTGTTTCTTTCTTATTTTTCTGTATTTCTCACTTTCTTGTAGAAGGAAAGTGTGTCTATTCGTTTGCACTCAAATTATTTATATGACTTCAGCGTTCAACTAAGGAGACATAAAACACGAAATATTTGCCTGTGCCAGAGAAGAAGAGCCTTTAACAATAAAATCTCCAATTGATATAGTCGTCCCAAGAAGTGGGAACAAACTTTTAGAAAAGGCAATTAAAATATAGAACGCATTCCCGACATTGTGAGAAGCGCTTTTTCTCGACTGCCATAAACAGCTTCTTAAGTGCTGTATGTGACAAAAGTGTTATGTCAACTTTTGCTGACCGGTATTTTACAGTAATGCTCCTCATAAAAGTATCAGATGTAAAGTTATTTAAAGGGAATAAATTCTCAGCACCTTCTAAGAGTCATTAGGATGAAGAAAATCCAGAGAATTTAAAAATCTACAATGGCACAACTTAAATACAGGTTTTCCTTAAAAACCTGACATCATTTTCTAGCCTAACAATATAGCCAATTCTCGCTCAAATGATCTCGAATTTTAACAAACTGTGTCATAACTAAGTTGATTGTACGGACTTATCTCAATGGGAATTTACCAGGAAGATGTATCGAGTGTGCCAGTGGTAATGACAATGTGCTGTTGAAATAGCCACCACGTTCACCTGACTTGTGATTTTTTTTCTTTATGGACTATGTGAAAAGACAAGTCTATATCCCCATCTTCCTATAAGAACTTGAGCAGAAAATCACCGAGGTGCTGAGAAAGTTACGCAAGACTTGCTACAGCGTGTTTGGTAGCAGCTGGACTACCGACTTGACGTATGTCGTTTCTCAGGCGGTGCGCATATTAAACATTTGTTAAGCTTTGGGAAATCGTTTATAAAATCTACATCCCTTTGAATATCTTGTTCGAATTTTTATAAAGAAATCTTTTATTGTTCAACATGAAGCTTATTTGTGAAGCTTTGTGAAATCGGTTATAAAATCTACATCCCTTTGAATATCTTGTTCGAATTTTGATAAAGAAATCTATTATTGTTCAACATGAAGCTTATTTGTGAAGCTTTGTGAAATCGGTTATAAAATCTACATCCCTTTGAATATCTTGTTCGAATTTTGATAAAGAAATCTATTATTGTTCAACATGAAGCTTATTCGTGAAGCTTTGTGAAATCGGTTATAAATTCTACATCCCTTTGAATATCTTGTTAGAATTTTGATAAAGAAATCTATTATTGTTCAACATGAAGCTTATTCGTGAAGCTTGGTGAAATTGGTTATAAAATCTACATCCCTTTGAATATCTTGTTCGAATTTTGATAAAGAAATCTTTTATTGTTCAACATGAAGCTTATTTGTGAAGCTTGGTGAAATCGGTTATAAAATCTACATCCCTTTGAATATCTTGTTAGAATTTTGATAAAGAAATCTTTTATTGTTCAACATGAAGCTTATTCGTGAAGCTTGGTGAAATCGGTTATAAAATCTACATCCCTTTGAATATCTTGTTCGAATTTTGATAAAGAAATCTTTTATTGTTCAACATGAAGCTTATTCGTGAAGCTTGGTGAAATCGGATATAAAATCTACATCCCTTTGAATATCTTGTTAGAATTTTGATAAAGAAATCTATTATTGTTCAACATGAAGCTTATTCGTGAAGCTTGGTGAAATCGGATATAAAATCTACATCCCTTTGAATATCTTGTTAGAATTTTGATAAAGAAATCTTTTATTGTTCAACATGAAGCTTATTTGTGAAGCTTGGTGAAATCGGATATAAAATCTACATCCCTTTGAATATCTTGTTAGAATTTTGATAAAGAAATCTATTATTGTTCAACATGAAGCTTATTTGTGAAGCTTTGTGAAATCAGTTATAAAAACTACATCCCTTTGAATATCTTGTTAGAATTTTGATAAAGAAATCTTTTATTGTTCAACATGAAGCTTATTTGTGAAGCTTTGTGAAATCAGTTATAAAAACTACATCCCTTTGAATATCTTGTTAGAATTTTGATAAAGAAATCTTTTATTGTTCAACATGAAGCTTATTTGTGAAGCTTGGTGAAATCGGATATAAAATCTACATCCCTTTGAATATCTTGTTAGAATTTTGATAAAGAAATCTATTATTGTTCAACATGAAGCTTATTTGTGAAGCTTTGTGAAATCAGTTATAAAAACTACATCCCTTTGAATATCTTGTTAGAATTTTGATAAAGAAATCTATTATTGTTCAACATGAAGCTTATTTGTGAAGCTTTGGGAAATCGGTTATAAAATCTACATCCGTTTGAATATCTTGTTCGAATTTTGATAAAGAAATCTTTTATTGTTCAACATGAAGCTTATTTGTGAAGCTTGGTGAAATCGGATATAAAATCTACATCCCTTTGAATATCTTGTTCGAATTTTGATAAAGAAATCTTTTATTGTTCAACATGAAGCTTATTCGTGAAGCTTGGTGAAATCGGTTATAAAATCTACATCCCTTTGAATATCTTGTTCGAATTTTGATAAAGAAATCTTTTATTGTTCAACATGAAGCTTATTTGTGAAGCTTTGTGAAATCGGTTATAAAATCTACATCTCATTGAATATCTTTGTTGGCATTTTGAATGATCACGCGGGGTTCCGAAGGGGTCTCCTATGTAAGTACTCAGCGGATTCGACGCTGATTAACTTCGGAGATCGAACGAGAACCGATGTTTTCGACGTTGTTAAATACAGGTTGTCACTAAAAAAGTGACATAATTTTGTAGTCTAACAACATAGCCAATTCAAGCTCAAGTGATCTCAAATTTTAACAAACTGTGTAAAAACTAATTTAACTGTGCGAACTTATTTCAATGAGAATATACAAGGAAGACGGATCGGGCGTTCCAGTGATAATAACAATGTGTTGGGAAGTGGCTACCATGTTCACTTGACTTGTGACTTTTTTTCTATGGGGCTAGACAGGTCTATATACCCCTCTTAATACAACAACTTAAGCAGAGAATCACTGAAGCTCTGGAGAATGTTACGCTAGACATGCTACAGCGTGTTTGACAGGAGCTGGACTACGGACTTGACGCATGCCGTGTCACAAGTGGTGCGCATATTGAACATTTATGAAGCTTTGTGAAATCGGTTATAAAATCTACACCCCTTTCACTATCTTGTTCGAATTTTGATAAATCAATCTTTTATTGTTCAACATAAAGCCTATTTAATTCCGTTTGCCTGGGACATGTAGTTACTGAGGTATCCACATTTTAAATAATCTCAGTTTTGTGGGGATACCCTGTAGACGGGTTCATTCGTTAAAAATATGCAAAAGATTTTCAGGGAATAATTTTGGTATATTAACATTATGCAGAGTTTCATAAGGATACGACAATTGTCAGAATGTAGAAATATTGATTTCTTTTTTTTTAATAATTTAGAAGGGGGGCCTGTTTATAATATCAACATGTTTAAAATCGATCCCTGACTTTCACAGAGTTATCGGAACTCACAGTTTGTTGACAAAAGTCAATTTAAAATTGTACCTATGTAGGGACCTCCAAAAAGAGGATACATGATGAAAAATATGCACAAAATGTAATAAAAACAAAATTTTATCGAAAAAAGATGAAAGATCAGATGATTATTTATGGAAAAAATATTTTTTTATCCATTTTAGAACCTTGGAAACTTTGGTTAAAACTTGTTTTTCTTACGTCAGTGCGTGACAATAAATTTGTATGAGAAATCTGAACATATCTTTTTGCGGTGAAAAACATTGATTTGGAAATTCTTGCAAAAATGAGGTAATTGTTGGATCTTAATTAAACTTTTAGGACTTATTCACAAATGAATGAAATTATTTGCGAAACATTTCTCTTTTCGAAAATCTTGGAAAAATAATATATATATATATATATATATATATATATATGTGTGTGTGTGTGTGTGTGTGTTAACCCCCACTTATTTATTTTTATGAAATTTTGAGAAATTCATTTTTGGAGCGCTTAAAGTTTATATTAGTTATAAGGACAAGTAATATTTTTGGGGTGGAGGTCTAACAGGACCCCTAGTTAAAGAAAATCTGTTCTGAATTATAAAATAAAAAATGCAATAAAACTAAGATATCATTTAATCAGAAAAGCTTTTAACTGTCTTAAGAAATAAAAGAATTCGACGAATAATGAATTTTTTTACAAGAATTGTTTTAATTTTTTAAAAATTTTAATTAGAATAATTTGTAAGATTGTAAGATTGTAAATCTTTTAAACTTTTGCATTAATTTGTAGCCGTCAAATAGTATTGTTATTATTAAACTAAAATTATTTACTAATCATATATGGAAAAAGCTCACTACAATCCAATAACCTTCAGCATTTTAAAATTAATTTTTAATTTATTTTATGTGTATAAACGCTTATAAATTTATATATTTTATGTGTCTATAAACGTGTATATTTTTGTAAATACGGACATCCTTACACGACATTATCAGTAAATAAGAGCAGTAACGGTAGAAAAATTTAAATTTTATTGGTAATTTTATAACATTTGTTCTACAAACATCATCGTAAGTAATATTAAAAAGAAAGACAAAGTACCTAAAATTCAATAAAATATTAGAATGTTTTAAATATTTAAAACTTTTAAGATTACTGAGTAGTTAAAATAATTATATAAAAATGGTGTTGTCATGCGTGTCCTAAGCGCATATAACTTTTGTATTATTAATGATTCAAGAACAAAACAAAACTCCAAATGTGAATCAACAAGTATATATTGAAATAACATACAAGAACAAAATATACAATGATTTGTATTCAATGTATAGATTAAGGGAAAAGAAGTTGCTTCCCTTTTACAGTATTTTGAGTTGTAATTGATTGTTCGAAAGAAAGTTCTCTTGAAAGAGAAATGTTCAGGAATCAATGTTAGAACAAGTCTGCTGTTAGAATAGATAACACAATAATACAATTGATCAGAAAGTGTGTTGTGTTCGAGAATTTTACAGAGCCCTGGTTAATTGAACTTGGCTGAGTCACAGAGAGACATGTATATATGTATTACAAAATTCTGTGTCTGTGTTTGAAATGTTGTGAGTAAAGTCATAGGTTTGTGTTGACAGGCGAAATTTGCTGGACTCTACTGGCGGCTTGTGAAAAAGTCGCTTCTTTTAAAGCTACAGATAGGCTCCCAGCGAAACCGCGGGAAAAGTTGATTTTGCACTAAAATATGTGATTGGTTAAAAATTGATCAAGTTCAAAATCGAAAAATTCAAAGCAACGACTGCGATGGATAAATTGCCCTATAGAAAGGCAGTATTGATTTATTAGCCAATCGCAGACGAATAAAATGTGGGCGTGGAAAAACACAGCAGTCGCTACAGTGTTTATGTTGTATTCGTAGTGTAATTTTATTTTAATTATGTCCTTACTTAAATTTCCCAAACAACAGGCTCTTAATACATGATTTAACATGTCAAAAAGCCACCCACCACAGTGTCAAAACAAAATGCTTTTCTGTGACATTTTAAACTAAAAGTAATATTTTTTCAATTCAGTCAACAGCTAACTTTATTTTTGGAAGATTTTTTAATAAAGACGATTATATTCTGCTGGCAGATTTGTTCATATGGACGAATTTATAGATTTTACCGATAATCAGAAAAAAAAGAATTGCAATCAATTTAAATTCGGTTTGGAATATAGTAAAAAAATTGCTTATTGGAAATATTAAATTTAATCTATTAGCTTTGAATTAAAAGTCAAATAAAAGCCACAAGAAATATTTTTCATTGTAAGGGTGCAAAAGGCGATTATCTCCCTTTGATTGAAGTGAAGTCAGTTCACACAGTAACGAAAGGGATCAGTGGTTTTGTTAGCCTCCTGGAGTTAAGACGATAAATTGCTTTTTTTTTTTTTTTTTTAGCACCGGCGAGGGAAGATCTCTGTTTGGGCCGGTACACAAACCCATAGCGCTGTTTTGTCGTTGGTAAATATGTCCTCACTTGAGATATAGAACATAAATTCGGCCCGCTCAAATTCCCGTTGGGAGATATAGATGTTTAGTGCACGTGCTACGCTTTTGGATATCTCAGTTTCAGTTATTTCTCCTTGGTAACTCAACTCTCCAAGTTTTTGTTCCCGCTCTCTGTATGTAGCCAGGTATTGAACTCATAACTCTTTGGGTGAAGTCATTTTTTGGATCACTCAACTAGCGCTTTTATCCTAAGGACCATCGTAGATTAAATAAAGAGTTTGGTTCTCAATTCCAACGAATATCATCTGAAGAACGCCGGAGTGTACAATGTGTGAAACGTAGTGAATATGATAATAAATTTGAGAACAACACTACTAATAGTGTAAATAATTATAGTACCTCTGTGGGGAAATTTAACGACCCCTCAAAAAGATTCGTAGCTTGATGAACAAAGTGAGACAATTGAACATTGCAAAAACATACTGGATACAAGAAACACAATACATAACGAGAAAGAGAATAGTGGATTGCTAAAAACGTATTCTTTTAGCGGTTAAAAGTCAAAGCATCGGAAACGAAATCCAAATACATATCTGCTTGAAAGAGATGATACACTTATCTGAACGGTGTTCATATTCTGTTTGTATTAGCTGCATTGTCATCGCATTATTCGGGTTATGCCTTTTACACAATGGGCTCAGACACGTCTCCTTTCTTCCAGATCTTCTCGGCATCTGCTTTTGGTGCTTAAAACCCTATTTTGCGTCTAATTTGGGGTTATGCCCGTTATCATCAGTTTAATAGACTCTTCTTATTATCAGCAGGAGCCATCTACCAAAGGGAGATGGCCTATATTTTTTATACATAATCTCAGAAATATAGACAAATTAAATACTTTGGACCATATTTGCCTCTTTTTTTCAATAAAAAAACATACGGCCTAAACAAGTGCTATTATTATTATTATTATTATTCAGACAAGTATGGCAAAATGATCTAATTCAGATCTAGTTTACTGTGTGACGTCACAGAAACATGCTGCTCATAGTAATGGAAAATGCTAACAGTATGTCCACTCGATTGTTTTTGTTGCAGGAAAATTAAATAAAGAATAAACCATTTGGACTTCCATATGCTTACCTTGTTTTTTCTTAAATTTAGTTCCTTCAATTGTGTCGTGATTAGAAGATAACCAAATAACAACAGCGTTATTTTTTTAATCAAAATTCTTTTCAGCCAACCATTTTACAGCGAGTGACTGTTTTGAATACCGAGATGTAATACACAGACCGCAATAATACAGGTGTACCAAATTTGATATTGACCGATATTTTCTTGTCGAGTTTTGAACGCAATTGCTTTCAACTGCCGGTCATTTTACTATCGATAATAACTCATTAAATAAATAAATATGTATGGATAAGAACCCAAGAAAGTCAACGCCATTGCTAAGGAGCTTAGGTTTTCAAGGCACTCTATTGGAGAATTGTGCGTGAGGACCTTCGAGAGAAGTCATATATGATATAGAAAGGTCAACTCGTGTCTGCAAAGACAAAAGATAGCCGACTGATCTGCGCAAAGCGCTTCTTAAGCAAGTTGACACGTTAAGAACCTGGGATACTTTGGTTTTTCTGATGAGAAAATTTTGATCGGAACCAAAAGGTCAACTGAAGTAATAACAGATGATTATGCAGGGACGCTAAGAACGATACAACGGTAATGCACACTAAGTCTCTGGCAACTGTGATGGTTCTGGGGACCGTGAGTAACGTGAGAGGTGTCATGCCTCCCGCTACGTCTTTCCTCGAAGCTTAAGTGTCAATACTGCTGACTATAAGGAGGCGTTGGAGAGGATTGTGAGATCTTGGATAGAGGGCGTGAGCAAAGGAAGACCGTACACCTACCAACCGTCTCATACGACCAAGATAACCAGGGAAGGTCATAGTCATAATACAATGTTACACGAAGTCGAAAGAAGGAAGAGCACGTAATCCGTCATCATTTGATTAAACTATGCGAATCACATAGTTTTAAGAGAAGAGATTTTAGGTCTGTGGTGCGACATCAAATCGACTTGTTCAATTAACATTAAACAACGGCAAATGTATTATTTACGCTACTCGTTATGATAGACACTCTATCGGTCTTACTGGTACCATGTAACCCATTACTATTATGGTCGGGTCATTAGCGACTAAACTGGTTTTTCCTTCAGGCTTTTCAGATGAGGAAGGCTAGATATGTACCGTATCAAAGTGCAGATGAATCATCTCGTAGAGGCAACAACCATCTAGGACGATGAGGGAAAAGTCTGCTTCATAGGTATGTATGTAGCCAGTGAAAGCTGACACGGCGTCGCCGGGCGGAGGGCTTTCTAAACTGAAGTCAATGGTCATGGTGGAGTATTCCCCTGATGTAATCATCGGCAACGTGTCCATGACCAAAGGTGAGCTTTCAAGTTGGAGGATATCAGCTGTGGTTTCACCTGGGGAGAGACGAGGTCTGCAAAGTCTATTTGCCCAAGACACGCTACACATGTACACATTTTCATGCACTGAAAAATTATGACTTGTAACATGAGGTTGTGCAATATTATTTGATTTTTTTAGGTGAAGTATTGTTACTTTTACACGAGTATTTATTTTATTTAATCTTCATTTCAGTTGCTTGGATGTGCAGGTGGTGTAATGGATAAAAGCTCAAAATCGGAGATCCGAGTTCGAAAACCAGTCGGGTGCGTTATATTTACTTAAGTTAAAAAAAACAACAAAAAAAAAACATTACCGAGGGAGTAAAGAAACGATGTAATAGCGGTGTCAAGGGAATAACACTATTTGTTTTGAGGGTACAAAGGTCAAACATTGCCAAAATTTTTAAGTTTTAAGAGGATGTTTTAGTTTACAATATAATTAAATTATAATTGTTTAGCTGCATTTTTCTTACCAAATAATCTTTCAAAATCAAACGAGGAGTGGAAACTTGTTTCTCCTTACTTAACAATCAAGAGTGTGAGACTCACCTTCGCAAGGAGGTTTCCAACTAGCGTCCAGTTGGCTGACTAAATACATTTCATTTCTTGAATAGTCACAGTATGCTGGATATTTATTGAACACAATATCCACACTGGAATCATCAGCCTGTCAGAACTTACAGAATAGGCTTAACCGGGTAACAGAATGGAATCTCCCAGGCTGTTACATAAACCACCTACCAATTTGCCCAGCAGATTAGCTTGGCCAGTCAGAGGCAATTTCTATTGCATTTGAGTACTGTCTTCTGCTATTACCAAATTATACACTTACAAGACACTAGATTAATCAAAGCAAATTTTTTAATTATTTTTTTTTTTTGACAGTGTATACTATGTCTCCAATTTTACTTTAAACTGTATTATCATGATAGCTATGAAAATGTATTGATGGTAATTTGTTTTGCTGCTATTTTTACTATGAAAATGTATTTTTCATACCTTTTTGTGTTTTGATTTTTTGTTTAGGAGTTCAATATTTGCCCATAGCTGGGACCCTATCAGGTGCTACTACCCAGAGTCAGTGTTGACCTGGGAACAACATTAAGAGGTGGTTCTATGCTCTTCAAAATCTCCAATCTCCCGATCAGAAGCTTTGCTACCGTATATAGTTTTTATACTTGAAGTATAACTAACGTCCCCTCATCATAGTTGCAATATAAACTACAGCTTGGCTCTGTGGGTGTTGCAGATGCCCAACGGACTGAGCAGATGGACCTGCTTGGAATCGAACAGCCATGCTGATGATTTGAAATCTCATTCGTGTGCTTTCAAGCCGAACCAGCTCAGATGATGAAGGGAAATAATTAAGTAAGAATACGTTTAAATTTATTTTTGGACTTTTTGAAACCTTGGCTTATTTTCACGCAACACAGGAAAAAAGTAAGAACAGGTTTTAAATAATATAGATATTATTTGTTTTTGTATGAGTAAAGAAGATTAATTTACAACTAATTTACACAGCAAACTGAAAACTCTTAGAAAATTTAAAAAAGATAAAAATGGAGGGGGCGTAAGATAAAAAGGCCTGTACGTCGAAAATAGGATAGTCACGGGAGGCCCTCTAACATTTAAAAATGAAAGACGTGAATCTGACAGGTCAACATAACGATAAACTATACAAAACATCATATACAAAAGTAAAAGTAGTGTTTCGATTAAAAAGGAACATGAACATTGGATTGAAGGAAGTGGGGTAACGCAATGAAGAAAAAGTCAAGGTTTTGAAGAAATATTGCGTCGGCCATTATTATTAGATCGGAGTAGCGAAGGGCTCTACGATATATGATATTTATTCAATAGTGATATGAAAAAACTATCGAAAATATTATTTCTTGAAAAAATTGCGTTTCTGCAGAAGGCCGAAAAACAAAAAACAAAAAAAAACGAAAAGGATAAAAGAAAACAAAATTGTAAGGATGTAAGGGTTCTAAATAAAATGATTCCGTAGGAAAGAAAAGAAAAAAGAAACGGCAAAATTTTTCACATTTCATTTCAACAACTTGGATAAAAAAAAAAGATGTAAAAAAAGAAAGAAATGTGAAGAGAAAGTAGAATAAAGCTAAGGAAAGGACTTAACTTTCAAGAGGCGAGCAAATCACTTGTGATTTATTGAGGTCAAGGCGCGTTCCCCGCGTCAACTTTGATGGCTGTATTTATTTGACGCCAAAGATCGCCCGGCTCCATTTTCGACAAAGAAATTAAGAGACGCATGCGCAGGACAAACACGTCAACTTCAAAACAACTTCAGTTTCAAGTTCGGGACTTGGTTTAACGCCGAGAGCAACAGGTTGGTGGATGTAAGGTATGTGGATATTATTACTGTATATATAAGTTAGCTTAAGACTTTGTCTGTGGCCTTGTACTAACTTACGCTCTAGGAATATCAGTCGATTAGACGTTTAAGTGCGAAGCAGGTGTTAAGCTCGTCACGCAGACCAATGAGGTCGATCGTCCATTGGCTGACGTGACCGGAAATAGAATCATGGAAGAAAAGTCATAAAGTATGCTTTGTTTGGGTATGAAAAAAAGTCAGAGATAAAATATTTTTTATTTTAAAAATAGGTAATATTTAAAAAAATATTTTTAGTGTTAAATTTTAATTTACTTAGCAGCTTAATGTCCACCGTAAATTCCGTTATTATTTATGAAATTAATTAAAATAAAATGCTGCTATTAATTAAAAAGAAAAAAAATTATAGACTTATAAAAAATCATTTACGAAAATTCTCTTGAGACTTTTAAACCAAGAGAAAAAGAAAAAGATGCATTTAAGTTTCGCACTCTTTGAATAGGTACCGCTGTCGTGAGTGCGACATAATAATAGCTCCCTTAAACTTTGGAAGACTGAGGAAGAAGAGAGAGAGAAATTGACGAGCCTATGTGGAAATTTATGGACCAATGAAAACGTTGCCTGCACATAAATTATCCGAAGTGCCAAGAAGAAGGAAACAAAGTAGTAAGCCTACGTGAAATTCTTTTTCATAAAAAATGAGGACAAACAATTAAATTATTTGAAAAATTTTAGGTCAAGGAAATGTTATGGTCCAAAGTCCTTGTACCACGGTGATGGTCCAAGGTAGAACCAATGAAGAATAACTCGAACACAGCTATGGAATAACACAGATATATTACAAACAGAAATATATACAAAGAAGTAGAAGTATTAGTAATGACTATCAGATTTGGTTAGAGTGAACTATGTTGTCTCGACAAGTATCACTGTTCCAATGTTCTTACAATAATCCTCTCTGCTCCCTCTTGAGGCGCAGTATTTATAATGTCCGGAATAGTCCATTATTATTATGGGTAAGTTCCCATAACAGGAGAACAAAAGACACTCACTGTGTTACTGGCGCTAAGAACCTACTGATATATTTTTTTTAATGGACTGTGATTGGGCGGTTCAAAGGTGAACTGCCCCCCTTTGAAGGGGAAAGGAGAACTGGGAAAAAAACCTTAGTAGCAGTTGGAAACGCGACAGCTCAGAAACCGGAGGTTCGTTTCTCTCTCCCTGCTGAAAAGGCAGGCAGCGTTTGCCCATAAGTGAAGGATGCATGGGTAACAAAATTGCTGAGGGCAAGTTTCCTCTTCAGAGAAAGTTTTGAGAAGTCCTCTCGAAGAAGCCTCAGAAAAGAAAGTTAAAGCCGTTTGAGAAGAAGAAGGAGCAAACACGTGCGTTTTCAAAAAGTGTTTTAGCGCGTGTTTAAGTAAATTTTCACCTTCTAGCGGCCGTAAAAGAAAAGGGTGCTAAAACACAAATAGTAAATATTAACCCATTTGGTGACTCGAAAAAAAAATTTAACCAAAATTTCGAATCTGGTAGAAAAGATTAAAAATATTAATAAAAGAATAAAAAATACTTTGGACTTTCCTCTTAATAATAACAAACATTTTGGCGATGTTTTTATTAAGTTTGGGGCTTTTTTTTATAATGTTATGCTGTTTTTTTTTTCAGCGATTTAGTGGAGGTACCTAGCGAAGAGTGTCTAAACTTATGTGAAAGGTTTTGTTTAAGTTCCTCATAACCAGCGTTGAAATACTCGCCAGTGTCAAATTATTCGTCAATTATAATATTATCAACCTTTAACCAGGACGCGGCACCTCAAAGAATTTTCTCTCAATAATCCAAGAAAGATAACTATTTTAAACTACCTCTCTTCGTCTACTTTTGAACCTACGCAAACCATATATCCCTTCAGTGAGCAATGAACATTCTTAAACGCTTTAAACATTTTTTAATATTATTTTGTGTCAGATCATTTAATCTGTTGTATAAACATTTCCTCTTCATGATAATACGTTAAAACTACTGACTTTAAGATTTTTTATTTATTTTACTGAAACAAGCTACTGACACTACTTCAAGCATGTAAATTTGTGAATAATTTCCTTATCTTGTTTTGTTAAAATTATCCATGTGTTTCATCGTCCTTCTTGGCGTGGGTAAACTGTTCATTTTAATCCCTAAGCTCCACGCAACTATACCGCCACGGGCTTCCTAAAAAGCATTTTAAACAATTTAAATGCCTTATTTTAAGCTAATTTTTTATTTTACTTGAAAGATAAGAGCCTAAAGGTTATCTGTATGAAAGGAAAAATAAATTTCCGTGTGTAAATAAAGTTTTTAGGCATTTTTAAAGCATTGGCAAGTTTACTCGGTGCACATAAGCTCATATAATCGCCATTATAGATGAAAAAATGCAAACCAATTTTAGAATCTGTTAAAAATCCGGGTGAAGGAGAAAAGAAAAGGAAAAGGACAAACTAATATAGAGAAGAAACGTAGGAAGAGAGTAAAAGAAGGAGAAAAGAGGAAGAAGGGAGAGGAAGAAGAAAATAGTGGGGTGAGGAGGCAAAAGGAAGTGAACAAAAAAGTAAAAGTGGGGTGGAGGAAGACAATAATATATAGACATAATGAAGGTTGACAACAGATATTTTGCTAAGTCAGGGCCTGGCATCACCAGAAAATCGTTTCTTCACCTGTGAAGACGATGAAAACTAATTTTTGTGTGCAAATTCTTACTTGCAGTTCCCTTAAAGTTGACACCCTCCCCTGTAAAGCTCAAAACACTCTGGCAACAGGCCTTCTTCATATGATGAAAATTCAAGTTTATATTACAACTAATATTAATAGTGGAATTAAAACAATTGAAATTAAAATGAAAGAAATAAAATTATTAATGATTCGTAAGGATTTATCTATGAAATATACCAGATACTACTACTACTACTAGTTTCAGATCTCAAGTGACCATCAGACAATTTTACATTACTCCTTGAGTGGGCTATAGACCTATACAGTGTTATAATGTCTATATCTAAAAACAGTATCTCCAGTGTTAAATATTTTTCTCCTATACCAAATTTCATACAATCTCTCTCTCTCTATTATATATATATATATATATATATATATATATATATATATATATATATATATATAATTAATATGAGTAAAAATTTGTCACTAAGCTGATTGATGTTACCTACAGCATCCCGACTCCAGAGTTTTGTGGGCGAACCTGTCCATCCAATCTTCAGGGGTTATCAGCAATTTACTGCTTATATATTTTTCTGTTATTTTTTTTTTTTTTTATACACTTACTTTCAAGTAAGTATTGTGTTCGTGTGAGCATTTTTGCGCGTGCAGCCATGCGGGCATCTGTGCGGATATGAGTTCGCGCGCATGCCCCCCTTCTGCGTGGATGTGGATACGTGTAGGGAGTCGTGATTGTCCTTTTCTTCATTTTAAAAAAAATTTTTACACTTGCTCTTTAGCTTTTCTTCTTTTTCTTCTTTTTTTTTCAGTAGTTTCCGTTTATCTAGACATGCCACTGATTTTAATTTTTCGGTGTTCTATTTTTTTTTCTTTTGATAGGGAAGTTGTATTTCATTTTTTACATAAATACTTGATATTAATTGTTAAATGATAAATATTATATATATATATATATATATATATATATATATATATATATATATATATGAGAGAGAGAGAGAGAGAGAGATTGAGAGAGAGTTTATACGTTATTTTAATAGATACAATTTATTTAAGTAAATGCTGTTTTTTTTTTGTTTTTTTAATAAACAGTATTAATTACATTTACCGGCCTGAATTCGACGTTTCATGAGCAGATATGATCATTCGGGAAAAATCGCCGAAGATTTGTTGTTTAAAAACAGCAATTTGAAATTCGCAATACCAAGCGCTTCTCTATAGCTGAATGGTATAGCACGATAGATAAATTGACAGCTCCGTTTTAGACACAGGTTCGATTCCTGTTGGAGAACGCATATTTTCTACGAGATTTCTCGAACATCCAGGCCGGTAAATGCAATATTGTTTATTTAAAAAAACAAAAAAACAGGTCATTTTCATAAATAAATAGTATCTATTAAACAAAAAATATATTAAATAATTGTCTGACTTAATCCATTTAATATATATATATACATACATACATACATATATATATATATATTCACTAGTCTATTATTTCGTTTTTCTATTTGGTTTAGTGGTATCTTAAGTATTAATTGTAGGTGGTTAGATTTATAATTAAAATTTTATTTATTGTTGTTTGAATTTATGTGCATATGTATGTATTTATACGCTCATGTATACGTACACATGCACATCTATGCACACACGTATATAGGTACATATATACATATAAACGTACGTACACAGGTACAGGTACACTTATGTCTGTGCTTTGTTATTAATAAACCAATGCTTAAATGATAAAGTTATTTTTTCTATTTTTAGGGTATTAATGATGGTTGATTGGTTAATAGAATTTGTTTGAATAGTGTCCTTAACAGTTTTCACTTTGGAGGATTAAGTGAGCGGAGAAATTGTTCATAAAGTTGTTTTTTCCAAGCGCTTTCAGCTAATATTGCTAATGATTATATATTATATATATCAGTTGATAAAGGGATAATTCCAAGGACGATATTAATCCAAACAGGGCTCAATGCAAGAACAGAACAATATCATAATGAATACAGTATCCTTAAAAATCCATTTGGTTATAATTTATTTCGTGAACTTTTACATCTATCTCTTCAGATCAGCATTTTGTTAATAAATGGAGTTCAATTTTACCAGACGCAAGGAAAAGGAAAAAAGAGAAAAAAGTAAAAGTCTACGAAATAAATTATAACGAAATGGATTTTTAAGGATTCTGTATTCGTTATTAGTATTATATATATATATATATATATATATATATATATATATATATATATATATGCAAATGTAATGAGAACGAAAATAATATAAATTCTAACGTTCACAGCATTAATTTAAAAGAGAGATTAATACCAAGAGTGGGGCAATAATTATTTATTATAATTATCACATACGGACAAAACAACTTACTCACTACAGAGATGCATTCTTGTTTCGAAGCGCATGCATCTCGACTGGTGAGAACCAAAAATTGTTACCGATTGGTTGGACATTTTCCGTTATTTTCCTCTACCCCTGGTTCTTTAAATGCAGCCTGTGAGTATCAAGTTTTCTTCTACCCCTGGCTCTTTGAATACAACCTGTGAGTATCAAGTTTTCTTCTACCCCTGGCTCTTTGAACACAACCTGTGAGTATCAAGTTTTCTTCTACCCCTGGCTCTTTGAATACAACCTGTGAGTATCAAGTTTTCTTCTACCCCTGGCTCTTTGAATACAACCTGTGAGTATCAAGTTTTCTTCTACCCCTGGCTCTTTGAACACAACCTGTGAGTATCAAGTTTTCTTCTACCCCTGGCTCTTTGAATACAACCTGTGAGTATCAAGTTTTCTTCTACCCCTGGCTCTTTGAACACAACCTGTGAGTATCAAGTTTTCTTCTACCCCTGGCTCTTTGAATACAACCTGTAAGTATCAAGTTTTCTTCTACCCCTGGCTCTTTGAATACAACCTGTGAGTATCAAGTTTTCTTCTACCCCTGGCTCTTTGAACACAACCTGTGAGTATCAAGTTTTCTTCTACCCCTGGCTCTTTGAATACAACCTGTAAGTATCAAGTTTTCTTCTACCCCTGGCTCTTTGAATACAACCTGTGAGTATCAAGTTTTCTTCTACCCCTGGCTCTTTGAACACAACCTGTGAGTATCAAGTTTTCTTCTACCCCTGGCTCTTTGAATACAACCTGTAAGTATCAAGTTTTCTTCTACCCCTGGCTCTTTGAATACAACCTGTGAGTATCAAGTTTTCTTCTACCCCTGGCTCTTTGAATACAACCTGTAAGTATCAAGTTTTCTTCTACCCCTGGCTCTTTGAATACAACCTGTGAGTATCAAGTTTTCTTCTACCCCTGGCTCTTTGAATACAACCTGTAAGTATCAAGTTTTCTTCTACCCCTGGCTCTTTGAATACAACCTGTGAGTATCAAGTTTTCTTCTACCCCTGGCTCTTTGAATACAACCTGTAAGTATCAAGTTTTCTTCTACCCCTGGCTCTTTGAATACAACCTGTGAGTATCAAGTTTTCTTCTACCCCTGGCTCTTTGAACACAACCTGTGAGTATCAAGTTTTCTTCTACCCCTGGCTCTTTGAATACAACCTGTAAGTATCAAGTTTTCTTCTACCCCTGGCTCTTTGAATACAACCTGTGAGTATCAAGTTTTCTTCTACCCCTGGCTCTTTGAACACAACCTGTGAGTATCAAGTTTTCTTCTACCCCTGGCTCTTTGAATACAACCTGTAAGTATCAAGTTTTCTTCTACCCCTGGCTCTTTGAATACAACCTGTGAGTATCAAGTTTTCTTCTACCCCTGGCTCTTTGAATACAACCTGTAAGTATCAAGTTTTCTTCTACCCCTGGCTCTTTGAATACAACCTGTGAGTATCAAGTTTTCTTCTACCCCTGGCTCTTTGAATACAACCTGTAAGTATCAAGTTTTCTTCTACCCCTGGCTCTTTGAATACAACCTGTGAGTATCAAGTTTTCTTCTACCCCTGGCTCTTTGAACACAACCTGTGAGTATCAAGTTTTCTTCTACCCCTGGCTCTTTGAATACAACCTGTGAGTATCAAGTTTTCTTCTACCCCTGGCTCTTTGAATACAACCTGTGAGTATCAAGTTTTCTTCTACCCCTGGCTCTTTGAACACAACCTGTGAGTATCAAGTTTTCTTCTACCCCTGGCTCTTTGAATACAACCTGTGAGTATCAAGTTTTCTTCTACCCCTGGCTCTTTGAATACAACCTGTGAGTATCAAGTTTTCTTCTACCCCTGGCTCTTTGAACACAACCTGTGAGTATCAAGTTTTCTTCTACCCCTGGCTCTTTGAATACAACCTGTGAGTATCAAGTTTTCTTCTACCCCTGGCTCTTTGAACACAACCTGTGAGTATCAAGTTTTCTTCTACCCCTGGCTCTTTGAATACAACCTGTGAGTATCAAGTTTTCTTCTACCCCTGGCTCTTTGAATACAACCTGTGAGTATCAAGTTTTCTTCTACCCCTGGCTCTTTGAACACAACCTGTGAGTATCAAGTTTTCTTCTACCCCTGGCTCTTTGAATACAACCTGTGAGTATCAAGTTTTCTTCTACCCCTGGCTCTTTGAATACAACCTGTGAGTATCAAGTTTTCTTCTACCCCTGGCTCTTTGAATACAACCTGTGAGTATCAAGTTTTCTTCTACCCCTGGCTCTTTGAACACAACCTGTGAGTATCAAGTTTTCTTCTACCCCTGGCTCTTTGAATACAACCTGTGAGTATCAAGTTTTCTTCTACCCCTGGCTCTTTGAATACAACCTGTGAGTATCAAGTTTTCTTCTACCCCTGGCTCTTTGAATACAACCTGTGAGTATCAAGTTTTCTTCTACCCCTGGCTCTTTGAACACAACCTGTGAGTATCAAGTTTTCTTCTACCCCTGGCTCTTTGAATACAACCTGTGAGTATCAAGTTTTCTTCTACCCCTGGCTCTTTGAATACAACCTGTGAGTATCAAGTTTTCTTCTACCCCTGGCTCTTTGAATACAACCTGTGAGTATCAAGTTTTCTTCTACCCCTGGCTCTTTGAACACAACCTGTGAGTATCAAGTTTTCTTCTACCCCTGGCTCTTTGAATACAACCTGTGAGTATCAAGTTTTCTTCTACCCCTGGCTCTTTGAATACAACCTGTGAGTATCAAGTTTTCTTCTACCCCTGGCTCTTTGAATACAACCTGTGAGTATCAAGTTTTCTTCTACCCCTGGCTCTTTGAACACAACCTGTGAGTATCAAGTTTTCTTCTACCCCTGGCTCTTTGAATACAACCTGTAAGTATCAAGTTTTCCGAGATATCCCGTTTCAACTTGATTTTGGATATTTCGTACTTCTGTAGTTACCAGTTTTGCAGAAGATTAAATTTTAATTTAGATGGTTAAATCTAATAGACATAGAATGTCTACACTTGCCAATAAAACTTGATTAAAAGATCAATTGTTGTTTAATTACACTAAATATAGTTAAATTTCTTTGCCTGTTTGATTTTGATATCTCTAATTCTCACCCCTGGCTCTTTGAATACAACCTGTGAGTATCAAGTTTTCTTCTACCCCTGGCTCTTTGAATACAACCTGTGAGTATCAAGTTTTCTTCTACCCCTGGCTCTTTGAACACAACCTGTGAGTATCAAGTTTTCTTCTACCCCTGGCTCTTTGAATACAACCTGTGAGTATCAAGTTTTCTTCTACCCCTGGCTCTTTGAATACAACCTGTGAGTATCAAGTTTTCTTCTACCCCTGGCTCTTTGAACACAACCTGTGAGTATCAAGTTTTCTTCTACCCCTGGCTCTTTGAACACAACCTGTGAGTATCAAGTTTTCTTCTACCCCTGGCTCTTTGAATACAACCTGTGAGTATCAAGTTTTCTTCTACCCCTGGCTCTTTGAACACAACCTGTGAGTATCAAGTTTTCTTCTACCCCTGGCTCTTTGAATACAACCTGTGAGTATCAAGTTTTCTTCTACCCCTGGCTCTTTGAATACAACCTGTGAGTATCAAGTTTTCTTCTACCCCTGGCTCTTTGAACACAACCTGTGAGTATCAAGTTTTCTTCTACCCCTGGCTCTTTGAACACAACCTGTGAGTATCAAGTTTTCTTCTACCCCTGGCTCTTTGAATACAACCTGTGAGTATCAAGTTTTCTTCTACCCCTGGCTCTTTGAACACAACCTGTGAGTATCAAGTTTTCTTCTACCCCTGGCTCTTTGAATACAACCTGTGAGTATCAAGTTTTCTTCTACCCCTGGCTCTTTGAATACAACCTGTGAGTATCAAGTTTTCTTCTACCCCTGGCTCTTTGAATACAACCTGTGAGTATCAAGTTTTCTTCTACCCCTGGCTCTTTGAACACAACCTGTGAGTATCAAGTTTTCTTCTACCCCTGGCTCTTTGAATACAACCTGTGAGTATCAAGTTTTCTTCTACCCCTGGCTCTTTGAATACAACCTGTGAGTATCAAGTTTTCTTCTACCCCTGGCTCTTTGAATACAACCTGTGAGTATCAAGTTTTCTTCTACCCCTGGCTCTTTGAATACAACCTGTGAGTATCAAGTTTTCTTCTACCCCTGGCTCTTTGAATACAACCTGTGAGTATCAAGTTTTCTTCTACCCCTGGCTCTTTGAACACAACCTGTGAGTATCAAGTTTTCTTCTACCCCTGGCTCTTTGAATACAACCTGTGAGTATCAAGTTTTCTTCTACCCCTGGCTCTTTGAATACAACCTGTGAGTATCAAGTTTTCTTCTACCCCTGGCTCTTTGAATACAACCTGTGAGTATCAAGTTTTCTTCTACCCCTGGCTCTTTGAACACAACCTGTGAGTATCAAGTTTTCTTCTACCCCTGGCTCTTTGAACACAACCTGTGAGTATCAAGTTTTCTTCTACCCCTGGCTCTTTGAATACAACCTGTGAGTATCAAGTTTTCTTCTACCCCTGGCTCTTTGAATACAACCTGTGAGTATCAAGTTTTCTTCTACCCCTGGCTCTTTGAATACAACCTGTGAGTATCAAGTTTTCTTCTACCCCTGGCTCTTTGAATACAACCTGTAAGTATCAAGTTTTCCGAGATATCCCGTTTCAACTTGATTTTGGATATTTCGTACTTCTGTAGTTACCAGTTTTGCAGAAGATTAAATTTTAATTTAGATGGTTAAATCTAATAGACATAGAATGTCTACACTTGCCAATAAAACTTGATTAAAAGATCAATTGTTGTTTAATTACACTAAATATAGTTAAATTTCTTTGCCTGTTTGATTTTGATATCTCTAATTCTCACCCCTGGCTCTTTGAATACAACCTGTGAGTATCAAGTTTTCTTCTACCCCTGGCTCTTTGAATACAACCTGTGAGTATCAAGTTTTCTTCTACCCCTGGCTCTTTGAACACAACCTGTGAGTATCAAGTTTTCTTCTACCCCTGGCTCTTTGAATACAACCTGTGAGTATCAAGTTTTCTTCTACCCCTGGCTCTTTGAATACAACCTGTAAGTATCAAATTTTCCGAGATATCCCGTTTCAACTTGATTTTGGATATTTCGTACTTCTGTAGTTACCAGTTTTGCAGAAGATTAAATTTTAATTTAGATGGTTAAATCTAATAGACATAGAATGTCTACACTTGCCAATAAAACTTGATTAAAAGATCAATTGTTGTTTAATTACACTAAATATAGTTAAATTTCTTTGCCTGTTTGATTTTGATATCTCTAATTCTCACCCCTGGCTCTTTGAATACAACCTGTGAGTATCAAGTTTTCTTCTACCCCTGGCTCTTTGAATACAACCTGTGAGTATCAAGTTTTCTTCTACCCCTGGCTCTTTGAACACAACCTGTGAGTATCAAGTTTTCTTCTACCCCTGGCTCTTTGAATACAACCTGTGAGTATCAAGTTTTCTTCTACCCCTGGCTCTTTGAATACAACCTGTGAGTATCAAGTTTTCTTCTACCCCTGGCTCTTTGAACACAACCTGTGAGTATCAAGTTTTCTTCTACCCCTGGCTCTTTGAATACAACCTGTGAGTATCAAGTTTTCTTCTACCCCTGGCTCTTTGAATACAACCTGTGAGTATCAAGTTTTCTTCTACCCCTGGCTCTTTGAACACAACCTGTGAGTATCAAGTTTTCTTCTACCCCTGGCTCTTTGAATACAACATGTAAGTATCAAGTTTTCTTCTACCCCTGGCTCTTTGAATACAACCTGTGAGTATCAAGTTTTCTTCTACCCCTGGCTCTTTGAATACAACCTGTGAGTATCAAGTTTTCTTCTACCCCTGGCTCTTTGAACACAACCTGTGAGTATCAAGTTTTCTTCTACCCCTGGCTCTTTGAATACAACCTGTGAGTATCAAGTTTTCTTCTACCCCTGGCTCTTTGAATACAACCTGTGAGTATCAAGTTTTCTTCTACCCCTGGCTCTTTGAATACAACCTGTGAGTATCAAGTTTTCTTCTACCCCTGGCTCTTTGAATACAACCTGTGAGTATCAAGTTTTCTTCTACCCCTGGCTCTTTGAACACAACCTGTGAGTATCAAGTTTTCTTCTACCCCTGGCTCTTTGAATACAACCTGTGAGTATCAAGTTTTCTTCTACCCCTGGCTCTTTGAATACAACATGTAAGTATCAAGTTTTCTTCTACCCCTGGCTCTTTGAATACAACCTGTGAGTATCAAGTTTTCTTCTACCCCTGGCTCTTTGAACACAACCTGTGAGTATCAAGTTTTCTTCTACCCCTGGCTCTTTGAATACAACCTGTGAGTATCAAGTTTTCTTCTACCCCTGGCTCTTTGAATACAACCTGTGAGTATCAAGTTTTCTTCTACCCCTGGCTCTTTGAACACAACCTGTGAGTATCAAGTTTTCTTCTACCCCTGGCTCTTTGAATACAACATGTGAGTATCAAGTTTTCTTCTACCCCTGGCTCTTTGAATACAACCTGTGAGTATCAAGTTTTCTTCTACCCCTGGCTCTTTGAATACAACCTGTGAGTATCAAGTTTTCTTCTACCCCTGGCTCTTTGAACACAACCTGTGAGTATCAAGTTTTCTTCTACCCCTGGCTCTTTGAATACAACCTGTGAGTATCAAGTTTTCTTCTACCCCTGGCTCTTTGAATACAACCTGTGAGTATCAAGTTTTCTTCTACCCCTGGCTCTTTGAATACAACCTGTGAGTATCAAGTTTTCTTCTACCCCTGGCTCTTTGAATACAACCTGTGAGTATCAAGTTTTCTTCTACCCCTGGCTCTTTGAATACAACCTGTGAGTATCAAGTTTTCTTCTACCCCTGGCTCTTTGAATACAACCTGTGAGTATCAAGTTTTCTTCTACCCCTGGCTCTTTGAATACAACCTGTAAGTATCAAGTTTTCCGAGATATCCCGTTTCAACTTGATTTTGGATATTTCGTACTTCTGTAGTTACCAGTTTTGCAGAAGATTAAATTTTAATTTAGATGGTTAAATCTAATAGACATAGAATGTCTACACTTGCCAATAAAACTTGATTAAAAGATCAATTGTTGTTTAATTACACTAAATATAGTTAAATTTCTTTGCCTGTTTGATTTTGATATCTCTAATTCTCACCCCTGGCTCTTTGAATACAACCTGTGAGTATCAAGTTTTCTTCTACCCCTGGCTCTTTGAATACAACCTGTGAGTATCAAGTTTTCTTCTACCCCTGGCTCTTTGAATACAACCTGTGAGTATCAAGTTTTCTTCTACCCCTGGCTCTTTGAATACAACATGTAAGTATCAAGTTTTCTTCTACCCCTGGCTCTTTGAATACAACCTGTGAGTATCAAGTTTTCTTCTACCCCTGGCTCTTTGAACACAACCTGTGAGTATCAAGTTTTCTTCTACCCCTGGCTCTTTGAATACAACCTGTGAGTATCAAGTTTTCTTCTACCCCTGGCTCTTTGAATACAACCTGTGAGTATCAAGTTTTCTTCTACCCCTGGCTCTTTGAACACAACCTGTGAGTATCAAGTTTTCTTCTACCCCTGGCTCTTTGAATACAACATGTAAGTATCAAGTTTTCTTCTACCCCTGGCTCTTTGAATACAACCTGTGAGTATCAAGTTTTCTTCTACCCCTGGCTCTTTGAATACAACCTGTGAGTATCAAGTTTTCTTCTACCCCTGGCTCTTTGAACACAACCTGTGAGTATCAAGTTTTCTTCTACCCCTGGCTCTTTGAATACAACCTGTGAGTATCAAGTTTTCTTCTACCCCTGGCTCTTTGAATACAACCTGTGAGTATCAAGTTTTCTTCTACCCCTGGCTCTTTGAATACAACCTGTGAGTATCAAGTTTTCTTCTACCCCTGGCTCTTTGAATACAACCTGTGAGTATCAAGTTTTCTTCTACCCCTGGCTCTTTGAACACAACCTGTGAGTATCAAGTTTTCTTCTACCCCTGGCTCTTTGAATACAACCTGTGAGTATCAAGTTTTCTTCTACCCCTGGCTCTTTGAACACAACCTGTGAGTATCAAGTTTTCTTCTACCCCTGGCTCTTTGAATACAACCTGTGAGTATCAAGTTTTCTTCTACCCCTGGCTCTTTGAATACAACCTGTGAGTATCAAGTTTTCTTCTACCCCTGGCTCTTTGAACACAACCTGTGAGTATCAAGTTTTCTTCTACCCCTGGCTCTTTGAATACAACCTGTGAGTATCAAGTTTTCTTCTACCCCTGGCTCTTTGAATACAACCTGTGAGTATCAAGTTTTCTTCTACCCCTGGCTCTTTGAATACAACCTGTGAGTATCAAGTTTTCTTCTACCCCTGGCTCTTTGAATACAACCTGTAAGTATCAAGTTTTCCGAGATATCCCGTTTCAACTTGATTTTGGATATTTCGTACTTCTGTAGTTACCAGTTTTGCAGAAGATTAAATTTTAATTTAGATGGTTAAATCTAATAGACATAGAATGTCTACACTTGCCAATAAAACTTGATTAAAAGATCAATTGTTGTTTAATTACACTAAATATAGTTAAATTTCTTTGCCTGTTTGATTTTGATATCTCTAATTCTCACCCCTGGCTCTTTGAATACAACCTGTGAGTATCAAGTTTTCTTCTACCCCTGGCTCTTTGAATACAACCTGTGAGTATCAAGTTTTCTTCTACCCCTGGCTCTTTGAATACAACATGTAAGTATCAAGTTTTCTTCTACCCCTGGCTCTTTGAATACAACATGTAAGTATCAAGTTTTCTTCTACCCCTGGCTCTTTGAATACAACCTGTGAGTATCAAGTTTTCTTCTACCCCTGGCTCTTTGAACACAACCTGTGAGTATCAAGTTTTCTTCTACCCCTGGCTCTTTGAATACAACCTGTGAGTATCAAGTTTTCTTCTACCCCTGGCTCTTTGAATACAACCTGTGAGTATCAAGTTTTCTTCTACCCCTGGCTCTTTGAATACAACCTGTGAGTATCAAGTTTTCTTCTACCCCTGGCTCTTTGAATACAACATGTAAGTATCAAGTTTTCTTCTACCCCTGGCTCTTTGAATACAACATGTAAGTATCAAGTTTTCTTCTACCCCTGGCTCTTTGAATACAACCTGTGAGTATCAAGTTTTCTTCTACCCCTGGCTCTTTGAACACAACCTGTGAGTATCAAGTTTTCTTCTACCCCTGGCTCTTTGAATACAACCTGTGAGTATCAAGTTTTCTTCTACCCCTGGCTCTTTGAATACAACCTGTGAGTATCAAGTTTTCTTCTACCCCTGGCTCTTTGAACACAACCTGTGAGTATCAAGTTTTCTTCTACCCCTGGCTCTTTGAATACAACCTGTGAGTATCAAGTTTTCTTCTACCCCTGGCTCTTTGAATACAACCTGTGAGTATCAAGTTTTCTTCTACCCCTGGCTCTTTGAACACAACCTGTGAGTATCAAGTTTTCTTCTACCCCTGGCTCTTTGAATACAACATGTAAGTATCAAGTTTTCTTCTACCCCTGGCTCTTTGAATACAACATGTAAGTATCAAGTTTTCTTCTACCCCTGGCTCTTTGAATACAACCTGTGAGTATCTCCCACATTTGATTGTTCCTCTTGTTGATGGCCATACATTCTAATATGGGGAAAAGATGAAAGATGAAAGACATAATTGAAAAAAATAAAAGAAAACAAGGAGGCGGAATAAGGGAGACAGCATAGCAACAAGAGAAAAGAGGTTGAGAGGAAACGAAGCGGGGCATAAAGAGAAGAGTAAGCATGGGAAAAAAGAGTAGAGGAGCAAGGATAAATAGGAACATAAAAGAGGAGGTGGAAGAAGATAATCGAAGGAAGAGGAGACGAAAGAAAGAGAGCAGAATATAGTAGTAGTAGTAGGAAGGCAAAAGAAAGAGTATATCAGAGAAGGAGTCGTTTGGTCAGATATTGGGGTGAAGGTCGGACACATACATTTTCCAGCACCCTCTCGTATAGTGAAAGAGAGATAAAGAGAGCAGGTGTTAAAGATACTGGGAAAAGGGTCGGTTTCCTGTACTACTCCAGTAAGTACCTGATTCCTCCTACTATCCATTACTTTTACAAGAGCCAGACCATGGAGTACTGCTTCCATGCATCGGCAGGAGCTGCCAAGACTTCACTTTCTGGTCTTGATACAGTTCAAATGCGTCTCGTCCTTGTGGATGATGAATTATTTTCCACCCTAAAATCACTTTCCCACGGACGAACCATCACAAGCTTATTGCTACTCTATTGCTATTTCCACAGAAAGTGCTCAGATGAGCTACATTTCTTAGTTCCACCTGTTCTAACCTCCACGGCTAAGACACTCCATGCCACGCCCATTCTAGCTAACCACCCTCATTCCTTTTGCATTTCATTGATGAGTTGTAAGTCCCACTTGAGCAGCTTCTTTCCATAAACTGCTATTTTGAGAAACCGATTCCCAAGAGGATGCTTTCTCGATGACTACAATCTTAATTTGTTCAAGTCTAGGGATAACCGTTCATATCCTCATATAAACTGTACCTCTTCTTACTCTGTAACCTTCCACCTAGAGTGGCTCTTGTGCCTTATACAGGGTGAACGTTATTGTAAAAAAAAGGATAAAGAGAGAAGAGATGAAGGAAAAGAAGAGAGAAATACAAAGAAGCGGTAAGAAAAGGAGAGATGGACATAAAGAAGAAAATAATGAAGAAGAAAGAGAAGAAATGATAGAGAGGAAAAGAGAATACTAATTTTATAGGCAAGCGGGCTTTTACACCCCATTTGAAAAATGAACGTAACATAATCTTTTTGGCTACATTTGTCCTTATTTTGTACACAGCGATGTACTATGAAGAAAGAAAAAAGTAAGAGAAATAAAAGACGAATAACCAAAATTGGAGGAAGGAGGCACATGAAAGAGACTTCAACACGCATAGTCACCCGTCTCCTTTCTTTCTTACTATAATAAAACCTACTACGAACGTTTTCCAACCAACTCCCACTTTTCTTTTCTTTTTGGCTCCACCCTCTTTCATACCCAGGCACTCGTTAAATTCATCTTCACTCTTTCATCACATACACGAGGCTAAATTTTACCCCGGTCGCTTTAAAAAAAAAAAAAAAAAAAAAAAAAAAAAAAGTACCGACGACACACACAAACCATTAGCAATCCGAACAAACGTCTTTTAAAATTACTTCCAGATATTTTCTTTAATTTCCAAAAGTTTAAAAGTTTGAAGAAAGATACAGATGTGGTTTTAATTTTGCCATTTCTTGCTAGATTTGTTTTTCTTGGCGTTTGTCTAATGTTGTTCTTTGTAGCATTTTTAAACAATTTTATTTTGTTGGCGATAAAATGACCCCCAAGAAGATAATCGAAGAATAAAAATATTTGTAGTTAAAAAACAAAAAAACAAAAACAAAAAAAAAAAACGAAAACAAAAAAAAACAATACTGGTTTGGTATCAAAACGGAATTGTATGACTGTTATTTGCTTTTATATTATTTCCTGAACAAATATTTCTTGTGGAATTTTAAAACGGAAAAAAAGGAATTACCATTCAAAAAAAGAAGAAAAAAAAAGGCAGGACATCAGGTGAGTAAAATAAAATCCTCAATTTTTTTTTACTTATTTGTTTTCAGTTGCTTATGATATTATTTTAGTTTTATTTATTCCCCCGAAAAAAAATAATAAGCTTAGATTAGTTTGGTACAAGGCCACAAAATCAGAGTACTCTATAAGGGCCCAATTCACTACACAAAGGAAAAGTATAACAGTGAGGTTTAAACGGTTAGACGTGGGAAGCGAAATTGACGAGCCAAATGTAAATTCCTACTCTTCTGCGTTGACTTTCTTTTTGGAAAAGGCATGAATCCATCTCTTCCCTTCTGTTCCAGTTATGAATTGAATAGAACGCAAGAGTTTTATATAGGAGAAGTACTATTTCTAATTCAAAACCGTTGAGAAGACAACGGGAAACTTACACTATTTTCCCCAAGAAGTTAACACATAAAAAAGGAAAGGAATCTATGGAGATCCATGATCGCCGCCGTCCTGAAGGGACATGCCATTAGAAAAAAAATGTCTAGAAAAGAAGCTTACTTAACCATCACTGATATCAAGCACCATTGATTCATTACCTACAGACCTTCATCCTTACATACATACGTAGTGGTTATTGACAGAGTTAAAAACTAAAGCTTGACCTGAAATGCCAGGGTTTTTTCGACTAGCCTACTTACATATGTAGATAGATAGATATGAAAAGAAAAAAGATAGAGATAAATGATAGATGAACAGAGAAATGATAGATTTTAAAAGAGGATAGATATGAAAAGTGAAATGATAGATATGAAAAAAAAAAGACTACAGAAATGATAGACACGAAGAGAAAAAACGAAATGGACACGAAGAGAGAAAAGCGAGATGGACACGAAGAGAGAAAAGCGAGATGGACACGAAGAGAGAAAAGCGAGATGGACACGAAGAGAGAAAAGCGAGATGGACACGAAGAGAGAAAAGCGAGATGGACACGAAGAGAGAAAAGCGAGATGGACACGAAGAGAGAAAAGCGAGATGGACACGAAGAGAGAAAAGCGAGATGGACACGAAGAGAGAAAAGCGAGATGGACACGAAGAGAGAAAAGCGAGATGGACACGAAGAGAGAAAAGCGAGATAGACACGAAGAGAGGAAAATGAGGTAGTTACAAGTGAGATTTGAATTAAAAAAAAATGAAAAAATAGATTAAAATAACAATACAATCACTGCTTCATACTGACTTACGCATATCATCATACTGAAGAAGATATGTGTAACAACAACGAATAACAAAAACGTGTACTAAAAATCGTTTTGGTACTATAAAAGTACACTAGTTCATTAGTTTAAAAAAATTAGGCAAAAATATTTTTTTTTAGATTTGCATTTCTTTCGAACTTCCTTAGGCCTCAACACTTGTTGAGTCGAAAAATAATGATTTTTTTTTTATCGATTTAGAAGATGATCTTATAACGATACAGTATCAAATCGATCCCGAGTTTTATTGTTGGGCCTAGATATCAAAACTTAATATCATGCAAGGTTTTCACAATTTTCTATTGTTCAATTATTGTGATCCTTAGCGAATTGGAGCCTCAGTTTCTTGTCCTTATCGGACGGCTCGGGTTGAGGAATCGGAGAGCTGAGTTCGAATTCCAGTCGAATCCATTACATTCACTACGTGCTAATTAGACCGGGTTCTATAGCCTTGGATAGCAACTGGTCTACCGCAGAAAAAAATGGCAACCTACTGCGGGAAAAAATCTGCCACGTCAGTCATGTATCGAAAGATACATGATCGCCTAAGATGATTCCAAAATTTTATGTTATCCTCAGCTGGTCAAGGAAATCGAATCAACTTTCAAATCAGAGTAGGTTGTTATTTTCTCAATCACATTGTTTGCTACATTTGTTGTTATTGTTATTATTACTACTAGTTTTAGTTTTTGAAGGGAGTAATAGATAGCGGCTCGGATTGAGGAATCAGAGAGCCGAGTTCGAATTCCATTCGAATCCATTACATTCACCTACGTGCTAATACCGTTGGGAAAGGTATGAAACCTCTTCTTCTCTACCCTTCAGCTATGGGTAAATAGCAGGACAGACCGGTTTGGATGGCAAATGGCAACCTACAGTGGGAAAAAATCTGCCTCGTCAGTCATGTATCGAAAGATACATGATCGCCTAAGCGTGTATCACGCATGGCACATAACTGACTCACTGAAAATTTCACGGTTTCCTATTTTAAATATCTGATTTTAATTCTTAATGACTGAGTAAGCTCATGGCGATAATAAAATATTCTTTACATTATTCGGACTGTTTTCCTAATCATGCCATATTCACAACATTTCGGCCGTTGTACGCTACGGACTTCTTCAGGTGATTGGAATTTCGAACCGAACCCAGTGGATAAAGAAAGACATTGGTTAGATCTAGTGACTATACCCAAGGAGTTGTGAGTTCAATACCAGACTACAGCAGTGGTGAACCAAAAAACTTGGACAGTTGAGTTAAAGGGAAATAACTGAGACATCCGGAAGAGGCATGGCACGTGGAATTAGAACAATCTATCCCCGTGGACGTAATAAAGGGTTCAATCGAAATTCCAATCACCTGAGAAGACCGGAGCGTACAACGGCCGAAACGTTGTGAATATGCCAATGAAGATGAGGATAACAGTCCGAATAATGTAAATAACCATAATACCTTATCTCAGATATATAGACAGAATAAAATATTCGTAGAAATTCCCCTATAGCATCGTTAAATATTTGAGCTTAACAAAATATTGCAATAACAAAATGAATACTGGTAATTATTTTAAGAAGTGGGTACAAATGAAAATATTAGAAATTAACAACTTTTCCCATTTCACTGAAACAGCCATTAAACACTTCTGTTAATCTTCCTTCCTTTCTTTCATTCATTCATTCATTTTCTCACTGAAACCAGGTAGTGTCTTTTCTTCCTGTTTCCACGCGATCAAAACAGAACAGTCCATTATTTATGAGGTACTAACAGGGCGTAATGGTCGTACGAACTAACGAATGGAGGGACAAGCACAATTATAATAGGATTATTATTTTCTTTGATTTCTGTTGTATACTCATTTACTTCCGGGTCCCAACCAGAGACCCAAGGTCAGAAATGACATAATGACATTTCCCACTGAAAGATTTTATAAAAAAGAATAATAAAACGACCTAAGATCACAGACGCTTTACATAAAGTCGTTCGTAAAGTGTGAGCAGTACTTGTGAGGACAATTTTTGTTTGTATTTCTTTAGTTTAATCATGGGCTACCAGGGATCATTTCAATGAGTCTGTCAGAACCTTTCTTCTTCTTCTTATTATTATTATCATCATCATATCCTCCATCAGACCCTATAAGTTGGCACTGCAAAATGGCGAAGACCTTTACCAAATAATAAAATTTACATCACTTGAACACTTCCAACGGCATCAACAAAAGTGGATGGCACATGCAATTAGGAGAGAAAATAATGATATAATCAAATTATTAATTTTATATTCTATCTAAAATAGTATGGAAACATTAAGAAGGTTATTTTAAACAAAGATTGAAATAACAATTTGTATTAAAAAGAGCAGTTCTGTGCGATGCGCGTTACACACTTAGACGATCATGTATCTTTCGATACATGACTGACGAGACAGATTTTTTCCTGCAGTAGGTTGTCATTACCAGTATTCATTTTGTCATTGTGATAGATCAGTTGCCATTCAAGGCTCTAGAACCCTGTCTATTTACCCATAGCTGGAGGGAGAAGGAGAGGATCATACTTTTCTCAAGGGTATTTACATTATAATCACAGTAATGCTTGCCTTCATTCCTGACCACTGACAATCCCTCTCTTCCACATTTTCAATGCGTTCCTATAGTAAAATCATTAGTAATCAGTCAGTCAGTCAGTTATATGCCATGCGTGATACGCGCTTAGGCGATCATCTATCTTTCGATAGATGACTGACAAGGTAGATTTTTTCCCGCAGTAGGTTGCCATTTCTTTCTGCGGTAGATCAGTTGCTATCCAAGGCTACAGAACCCGGTCTGTCCTGTTATTTATCTATAGCTGGTTGAGGAAGAGGAACAATACCTTTCCCAAGGGTATTAGCACGTAAGTGAATGTAACGGATTCGACTGGAATTTGAACTCGGCTCTCTGATTTCTCAATCCGAGCCGCCATCTCCCGAAAGAGAGCTATAATATTTAGAAAAATATTTAGAAAACTTAAGCAGCATATTTTCCTGAAAAGTTGTATCACTGAAAAAAGATTATAAATTTCATCACTTCTTTTTCTATGTGCAGTGTCCCTTCAGTACGTTGTCGATCATGGCTCTCCACAATCTCCTGTCCATTGTAGCTCTTAATAAATTTTGTCTTTTATCTCTGCTAATCCCTACCATCCATTTACTCAACCTCGCTAGGTAGGTTATGCGTTGTTTTTCTCTGTCCCTCTTTCTCTCAATGTCCTGTGAGTATAAAATTTTCCAAGCCTTCTTTCCTTATTACCTGCCCTAGAAATTTCAACTGTCTCTTTCTGATGTTAAGTATAAGTTTCCTTTTTTGCTTCCATTTTCTTTAAAACTTCGCCGTTGCTTACATGTCCTGTACATGGTACTCTTAACAGAACATTTCTGTTGCTTCAAGTCTCTGTCTTTATCTTTGAGAAGATTGTCCAGCATACACTGCCATATCGGGAGACGGATATTACGTAACAGATCAGTAGTCTTTTCTTTGTTTCTGACAAAATTTTTCTGTTTCTTAATAATTTGCTTAGCTTTTGGAATGAAATTTTCGCTATCCCAATGCGCGTTGGTGATCTTTTCTGCTATGTTAATTCACCCCAAAATAAATTTTTTTATATATTTACTAAAATTTACACCAAATTCTTCCATTACACTCCGGTTGGATTAACCTTTGCGTTCGCCCCAAATGTGTGGGTCTGAATCAGTGCTCACTCCGATATACAAGCCAAAAACCGATTTTTTTCTTCCTTTTTTTTTTTTAAATTGTAAAAAATTGCTTGTAAGTACCTCGAATAACATCCGCAGTTAAAAAATATCTCCCTGATTTTTGGTAATTTTTCCTTCCGAGGGTTGGGGTTGTTGCGAGGCAAGCTAAACAAATTTTGATTGAAAATTAATAATTTCAAAAGAGTGCTAAAAATTTAATAAAAAACAAACTTTGATTTAAAATTTATAATTTCTTAGGGTGAATTAATATTTGCGATAAGTAAATTTACATTATTTGGGGTGAATTAACAGAAAAAATCCCGCTTTCGTATTTCAGTATTACACTTTCCGCCCTCTGTTAAAAAACACTTCCTAATTAAATTGTTGTACTTACTTATTTGATTTTGGTATCTCCAATTTGTAGTTTGGTTTGGTTTGGATTGGTTTACGGCATATCAACCTCAATGGGTCATTTCCAAAAGCTAAGCAAATTATTAAGAAACAGGAAAATTTTGTCACGTATCGCTGGTAATAGTTTTCTTTTTGTCTTGTCAAAAATCTATTTCTGTTAATATTTTTTCCTCAAAAATGTATAGCTGGTAATATTATTTTTTTCAAAAACGTATGGCTGGTAATACTATTTTTCCAAAACGTACAGTTGATAATATTATTTTTCCAAAAAGTAAAGCTGATGATATTTTTTCCAAAACGTATAGCTGGTAATATTATTTTTTTCAAAAACGTATTGCTGGTAATATTTTATAATGCGTTTTACCTCAGTTTCGGGGTTAACTATTTGCTCATAGCTGGGACCCTAATAGGTGCTACCACCCCAGGTCAGGGTGAAGTCTACAATTTGTTAATATTTCCATATTGTTGGTAATTTGTCTATATAAAAATGTATTTTTATACTGTTGTAGGGTTTTGTTTTTGTTTGGGAGGGGGTTACTATTTGCCCATTGCTGGGACCTTAACAGGTGCTACCACTCTGGGTCAGGGTGGACCTGGGAACACCAGCAATTAAGAGGTGGTTCACGCTCCTCAAAACCTCCTGATCAGAGGCCTTACTGTTGGACGTAGTTTATCGTCTTACTCAGGACGCGGATGTAGTTTATCGTCATACCCAGGAAATTTGCTTGTTGGGCTGTTCCACTTGCTAACATCCATGCATTCTGTTTTACTAAGGTCATTGTTGTTTGATTTTTGTATCTCCAATTTGTAATTTGCATGTTGGGCTGTTCCTTTTTTTTTTTTAATGTTACATTCTGTCTTCTTACAATTATTTAATCAATTCTTCTCGTTTTCCTTCATTAACTTCTGGATGATTTCTTGTAGTTTTCTGTCTGAGTCTGCTGTCAACACTGTGTCATCTGCATATCTTTTGTTAAGATTGTAGCCACCAATAATGGTGTAATGACAAAAAGTACGCAGGTATAGGCTTTGAGAAAGCTTTATTCAACTGAGAATACAAAGTTCGCGAATAGTGTTCTTTTATAGTCCCAGTAAACAGAAATAGCTCTCTCTCCAAGAGGAGACCACTCTTGATTATTCATAACAAATGAATCCTGGTAGGACTTCTAATTTTCTCAGAATCGCATTTCTGTTGCTTCAAATCTCTTTTTCATCTGTGAGTAGATCATCCATCATTCACTAGTAACGCTAATTGCTCGGTCATTGAATACAGAAAGTTTCCTCCTTTATGGAACCGATTATTTTACCAATTCCATTATTTACCTCTTCTCATCTTGGTTGCCAAAACGTTTTTGTGCCTCAAACTAATCTCAACAACCATATATTTTATTTCCTAAATTATAGGTTTCTTGTTTTCGACCCTTAAATTTCAATGCTTTCTTAGCATTCTTATCCCTCCCCCAACTTTTGTTAACCGTCTGTCGTTTAATTTTCTATTCACCCTTTCATTTTTTTTTTTCAAAGCACAAAAGAACCTCAACGAACACACGGTTCTCCCAGAGAGTACGTGTTGCTCATACGCTTATCAAGTTGTTTTCTTCCTGAAGCCTCTTCAATCTCCTTTGTGTCCCTACCCAGTTATAAAAACAAAATCTCGAGAATCCCTCTCCTCAACTATCGTGCGATTCGGCCGAACGAAAGCCGATGGAGTGCTTGTAAGCCTTACAAAAAAAAAAAACAAAGAAAAAGAAAAAGAAAAAAAAGAAAAAGAAAAAAAAGAAAAAGAAAAAAAAGAAAAAAAAGAAAAAGAAAAAAAAGAAAAAGAAAAAAAAGAAAAAAAAGAAAAAGAAAAAAAAGAAAAAGAAAAAAAAGAAAAAAAAGGAAAAGGAAAAGGAAACAGGCGTAAAATTAAGTTCACTCATCTGGGCAAAATGAATGTTTTGGTTCAGAAGATCTAATTACGAATTTTTCTTTCTTTTTTTTTTAGTTATTTGATTTCCAGATGATAGGATCGAAATTCGTGGCTTTGTAGATTTGCTTTTTATTTTCAAATATTTTTACGCAAAAATGTAATTTTTATCCAATTTATGCAAATATTTCATATCGGTAAAGACTTTTGATTTCTTACTTTCTTATCTCTTTGTTGTGACCAAGTAAAGGGTTAAAGAAATAACAAAACAAGTATTTCGGATATATCATATATTAAACAGTAAGTACAACAGTAGATTATTACACGACTAGTGAGTGTGTGTCGTTTGACTCAGCGTTCAATTTATTCGACTGTTGATTATTTGCCAGCCTCTTCACGAGTAAGGATGCGTCACAAGGTCATTGCTTGTTTGATTTTGGTATCTCCAATTTGTCAATTACATGTCGGGCTGTTCCATTTCCTGGCATCTTACATTCTGTCTTCTTGCAATTATTTAGTCAAATTTCTCGGGCAGAAATTCCCCATAGACCCCGTATAAAACAGGGTCTGGTAGCTGTTTCCCCGAGACGAGACTGCTGTCGTCTGGGGATCCTCTTTGTCCGGAGGCAGAGAGTTTAACCAGCACAGTGCGAACAGATCTCTTCGACTGTTAATATTTAACATCGACCCCCACGAAGGATGTATGTGGCACAATGCCGAGTTTACCGTGGGTTCTCCGAGCACGTAGGCTGGGCCAAAAATATTCCCTTAGAACCCGCATAAACGGTTTCAGGGCCTGTCTACCTCCCCGGACGAAACTTTGCCCTTCAGCAAAGCCTCTGCCGAGGCAGAGAGTTCGACAGAAATGAACAGTCTGGTCGACTGTTCCTCCCAGGCCTTCTTTCTTACTAATCTTATAGTAGGCGGAAGAGTCCAACATAGACTCTTTAGAGGGATGACACCACAACACTTTTCCTACCTTCTTTTTCCTCCTTCCTTTTTAACAATAATAATAATATTCCATAGAATGAAAAATAACTGAAATGCTTATATATATTTACCTGCAAAGATTCCTTAAAAACGTGAACATAATGATCAAAAATTACCCTAAGGTTTAACAATAATACCAACGACAACATCTCAACACTTTAATTAGCCGGTTTTCTTTATTTGGCACATCGACATGCGTAAATGGTCAGCAAAGCTAGTCCGGGTGAACATTAGTAGTGAGTTCGGTTCTCAATAGGGGCCCCCAAATTCAATATTAAATGACCCAACAAGGATTGACACGTCATAAAATTAACCAAAGAAATAGGTGTCTCGGCTTGGGGTAATGGTTAGCAAGGCTAGTATTATTACTACTGAGTAGTGAGTTCGATCCTCACGAGACGTCTCATGTAAAATTCAACCTTACTCAATGAAGGTTGACCTGAAAACCAACTTAAACTTTCTTTATTTCTGTCTCACATATTTTAACGGTTTCTCTTTCTTACTTCTTGTCATTGGCTTACTCTCACTTTCTTCTTGTATTTTTCTCCTTTTCTTTTCCTTTCTCCTCCGCTTGATTTCTCAATCACACTTTCTTTTACTGTTTCCCACTCTTTCTCCTCTTCTTTATCGCTCTCCCTCTTTTCTATCTCCATTGTTCCTCTCCCTCTCTTTCTTTCTCATAACCAAAAAGAAGCGTATCTGATATCATATTTCTAACTTTCTACATAATCCTTTTGACGACCTCAGCTGCAGTAGTCCGATATCTACTACTACTACTACTACTACTAGTACCAATAATAATAATGATGATGATGAGAGAGTGAGTTGACCAATATCTACAGTTAAAAATATGCAACTTTTATGAGAAGGAAACTGCAAGAAACTGGTATGAACATCACCCAGACTGTTACATAGATAAGACCTGTAACAATTTTATAGGGCTTTACGATACACACAAACAGAACAATCAAAGCTAATCGCCCAAACATCGCAATCAATGACCACAAAAGAGAACGTGTTTTCTTATTGACATGGCAGTCTATGCAGATTGTAACGCATCTTTGAAGATATTAAAAAAAAAACTACCAAAATACAAGGATCTTGTTGCAGATGTGTGATGAGTTAGAAAGTATCAGAAGGCTTAGAACTGGGTGTGTTCGATAATCTATCATCCACAACAATTAATACAAGACAGAACATAATGGTTCAAAACATAACATTTGATTTGATTTCTTTTAATGTACATGCAAATAAGCTAAAGGTTTGATAGAGTTATGTCTCCTAGATTTGGAAATATTTGTACCGGAGCTCACAAAGTTGAATTAACTATTAAACAGTAGTTTTAGAAGAATAAAGTTCCTGTTGCATGTTAGGAATTGTGTATTGGAAAAGTTGGTAAGAGTTCAGAAGAGTTAAGAGTTCGTACTTGCGTGAATGTTGGTAATGTTCTTTAATGTCTGACCGCATGGTCAATACGGGAGTTCTTGAAGGTCACATTTTGGCAGCAAGGAAGTCAAACGGAGAGACGAAGAAGACAGAGCAAGAGACGGATAAAGAGAGAGCAAGAGACAGAGAACCACTCGTGTTTTGTTTATATAAGATGGTGTATCACGTGACTGGCTCAGGGCTTAGTACGCGGGAAATCTTATTCCTCTCGTGCAGGATATCTGATTGGTCGGAATTGACCAACCAGCGAGCTAGTTTTGAGGAGATTAGCCAATGAATGCTTGTCGTATGATTTGTAAGTATGTATGTGTGATGGTGATGGTGATGATAATAACCACAGGGGAAGAGTGCATTTCCCCGCGGGGGGCAACTGGCAAATGTGGAAATCTCAAAAATGTGGCACACGAGGATATCAATAATTCCAGTTGTAGTTGGAGTCCTCAGATTGATTGGAAAAGATTCCGACAGACTCATTAAAGGGATTCCTGGCAGTCCATGACTTAAAGAAATACAAAAAATTGTACTTACAAATACAGAAAAACATTATGAAAAGCTTTACCTATGTAAAATGTGTATGATCTTAGTTTTTCATTTTTCTTTTTACAAAAATGTTCAGTGGAAAATGTCATGAAGTCATTTCTTACCTTAGGTTCCTAGTTGGGACCCGGAAGGAAATGTGTATACAAAACAAATCAAGGGACAAAATTTCAAGAACAAGATAATAATTCAGGTTTACAATCCGTAAATAAACAGGAGGTAGCCTCTTTGCCAGATAAAAAAAAACGTGGTCAACAGAATATATATATATATATATATATATATATTTGAATTGGACATAGTCCGACAATTTATTTAAAGACAATTTATTTAAATAAATTGTCGGACTATGTCCAATTCAAAAATATATGACGTCATTTGTTTACATTTGATACGCTAGAGCCGATATGAATAGAAGAGATTCATGGAAGATTTAAGTTTAAAGACGCTCCTCTGTGGCCGAACGGTTAAGGCACATCACGCGAAATGATGGTTCCGTATAGGATACAGGTTCGATTCCTGTCGGAGAGCGAAAATTTTCTATGAAAATTTCTCGGACATTCAGGCCGGTAAATGTTATTTAATACCTGTTTATTATAAAACAGAGCATTTGCTTAAATACTTGTACCTATAAAAAGAACGTTAAACATAATATATATATATATATATATATATATATATATATTACTCCCCCACTCGAGGCGGTGTAATGGTTAACAAGCTTGTCTTGCTAGAACAATTACGACCGAGTAGTGAGTTCGATCCACACTGGGTGCCCCATACTTTCGGCCTTGTGCCAAATCTAAGCTACGCTTGGGAAGTCACTATATTCTCCCAATCATATGACTATTGGGTAATTTATTTTAATACAGATGCTGATAATAATTTTTCTTTTCAGCATCTCTGTTTTAGATTGCCGACGATTCTATTTCTAAGGAAGTATCGGGGGGAAAGGCGCCTACAATCCTTTTTGTTTTAAACGAGATACTTTTGTATCTATTTTAATAATAAAAATATGGCCCTTTTCTTTAAAGTCATCCTGTCTTGGTGTGGCAGTAGGAAAAATCTCTTCATATATATATATATATATATATATTCGACTCTCCCGTCGCATTCGACGTATGAGGGTCAAGCAGCTCAGTCCCTAGGAACCGACAGCCCGACACCAGCACATGAGATTTGATTATAGTGGTGAAAGTTTTGTGCAGAACGATCCACACTTTTTGAAGGACAGTGTAACTCGGATATAAGAGAGTTGTCGGGACCGGAGAAGGAGTCTCTTATATCCGGCTTTGGTCTATTTTATATACATTAACACAGGCTTAAATTTCGGACCAGAGAAAATCTCTCTTATATCCGGGTTACACTGTATATATATAATAATAATAATCTTATAAATATAAGTAATTATACTCGTTTGAAAAATCCTTAGGTGTTTTGGCTTGTAAACGAACAAACCAATACCCAAGGAAAAATAAGGAATAAAAAAAGAAAGAACTAAGAACATGAAATTCAGGCAAAAGCAATCAACCAGAATCCAAGCTCAGAGTCCAAAGAAAAAAAACCTCCAACACGAGTAAAGTAAAATAACGAAGCAAAGTGCTCAATACACAAAGTAGAGTAAATCTATGAACCTAAAGAGCCAGGCAAACCTACCTCGGTTTCACCTACGCGGATCGTCAGGGTACGCCGGCTAAATAGGTAATAAGAACAGAATATAAATAGCCTACAACATAAAAACATGACCATGTGACAAAAAAAAAAAATAAAAAAATAAAAACTAACTCAACAACGGGAGGGGTTAATACATATTTATTCAAACACACAAACACACACACACATATATATATCTCAATATTTTTATATATAAAATCCAGTGTCTTCTGCTTTGTAATGATGTAAAATATGTCACACTATACTTTTAGCTTTCTTTACTCATACGTGATGAAAGCTTGCTTCAATTTACGAGCGTCCCATGGAACTGTTGAAGTAACCAAGAGTAAGAAAACCTGGTTTTACCCACAGTATTTTAGCGAGTCCTGTGAGTCAAGGTAAATATGACACGTCATAGATTTTAAACAAATGACCAATAAATGTACTGACAAAAAAAAAAACAGGTTTACAGAAAATAAAGGCACTACATCGTTTGAAGTTGTTAAAATTCCAATACAATTTATGCCTCTGACGTATTAATATACGTCATGTGATACAGAAGGCAGAAAAGGACACGTGTTTTCGCTCCACAATGGCAAAAATATAGTGCTGTTCGATAAAAGTGACTCACCTGATTTTTTTTTTTTTTACTTAAAAAATTTTTAGCCTATTGTTTTTGGGGTCAAACTAATTTTAAATCTTACTAATATAAAGACCCCTTCCCGACCACCTAGTAAAAAAGTTTACTCACCCTAAGGTATTCTATTGATAATTATAATTTTGGATATAAATGAGATTTAGGGAAAAACTCTGTGCAAAAAAAGTGACTCACCTATTTCCTGCAACGAGTAATCAATAGAAACATAACCGAACAGCTTTAAATAAAGAATAATAGAGGTATAATTTATTTATAATAGGTAATATAGTTCGAAATATTTAATAATCTATGGGCCCTCCTTTATTTCAAATAACCTTTTCAACCCTTTTTGGCATTGACTTGATTAGGTTCTGTCAAATCTCATCTCCAAGCATTTAATTTCATTCGGATATGAAATTCACAATCAAATCATCTTGTTGCTCAACTGCTTTCTCGAGAGCCTGTACTTTATAATGCTCCATAAGTTTTCTATGGGGTTGAAGTCAGGAGATTGGGGCGGCCATGTCATTACACTCACCTGCTTCTCATCAAAGTATTCCTTCATCAATTTTGATTTGTGACAGGGAGCATTATCCTGCATAAAAATGAGCTTGGTGGGGTCGATTTGCACCCTTTCAGCAGAAGTGAGCAGACAAGACAATTCTCTTGTACTGCTCGCTCCTGGGGGTCTTAAGAAACCAGTTCCATGAAAAGAAAAGCATCCTCAGAACATTATACTGAACGGATGCTCGACAGTACTTATTGCTAAATTCAAAGAGCTTTTAAAGCTTCTTCGGATTTTAGATCGCTTATCCTTTGAATTTAGCTCAACTTTCGTTTTATCGGAGAAGAGAACATTTAGTAAAAAAAATCAGGTGAGTCACTTTTATCGAACAGCACTGTATATTCCTAAGAATAAATCGTCGTCATATAGCGATCAACAATCTTGATTCTTCTATTAGGTTGGTGCAAAAATAATGTCGTTTTTTGACGTTCAACTTCATGTGAGAAAACGACATTATTTTTGCACCAACCTAATATTACGTTGCTTACTTTTGTTTTTTTGTTTTTTTTATGCACGACCGATCTATGTCTGATAACCAACTTTTCTGAAATGTAATCAGTTGCACTTTCTCTTCAAGAAACCTTCAGTCTTTAGGATTACCGCTCCTGGCTTACAGTTACAGTCGGCGCGATTTTTGAAAGTCTCGCTTTCTTTATCTTTCAACCAGTGGAGCGACAACACGTCCCATTTTCTGCCTCCTGCATCATATGACAATTATAAATACCTCAGAGGCATCAACTGAAAATTAACAACAATGGGATGCCTTTTTATTTTCTTTCTTTTTTGTAAACCTACTTTGTCAATAAATTTATTGATTATTTTTTTTTTTAAATTATGATGCGTCGTTATTCACCCGGACTCACAGGCGGGACAAGTAATACCAAGATTCGAAAAATGAAAAATCAATACTATTGCTTTATCTTCATGGTGAACCTTACCTTCATGACTCTGTACTATATTAAGTTAAATCAGTTTATTGACATACCACCGTGAAGTAAACATTGGTGGGCTTGTTTAATAGATATTTACTACACATGTGCCAGAGTAAGGTGTAGAGGAAAAAACATGTAAAATCGAAGAAATAAAGAATTTTCTAATACAGCTCTACAAAGTTAAATGAATTTTATTACTGATTATTTATTTTCTATCAAATTGAAAGAAACGAATTAACACAAAAATGTTTGTTCTCTTAACGATAAAACAGATTTAATTGCTTTAGTGTGATAAAAGAAACTGCATGTGCCTCCAGAAGAAGAGTGTCACATATTTACGTTGTTTTATGAATGCGTGTAATTTTCTAGTAGTAGCAGTAGAGAAACTACTGTTAACATTTTGTTTACATAACTCCGTTCGTATGTTTCAAGTGTGCTTAATTTACTTTAAAATCGCTAGCCTTTGTGCGAAGTTACTTGAATAAAATATGTGAAAAGGTTGAGTAATTAATTATACGAAAGGTTTGATAATTCAGCTTGTATACAACAACGAACAACCGACCATGGTCAAAGGTTTACGCAAAAACTGAAAACTAACTTTACACCACGAATATTTATATAAAAAAAGACTCGAGAAGCTAAAAATTAGATTATTAAATCCAGAGGTTTATTGGTTAATAAATATTTTCCCCAATGATCAAATATTTACTTTTAGGATGGAAAATATTGCTGATCATTTTCTAGAGTGGTCCCTCAAATTTCGTAGCAGACGACAAACATAGTTGTTTGGTTTTTCAAAACTTTCAGCGCATTTGGGAAAAATAACGTTACTGATTGGTTAATATGTGCCAATGTGGAAATTCAATTCAAATTTCGAGCTTTTTACTTAAATCTAGTGAATTTTCAATCATTCTTAACAGAAGGTTACATGACTGGGTATGATCTTAGGGTCGTTGCGCACCTGAGCAGTTCCTTCCTCGTATCTGGGTTGAAAGCCGGAGAGATATTCAGTCACGCGTACCGTTCCCTAGGCAAGTAGACCTGGAGGAACCCATCCCTCTTCAAGTCAAACCACAGATGATGTCCTCCAAATTGAAAGCTCGACTTAATCATGAAGACGTGACCGTCGATTTCATTAGAGGAAAGCTCCACCCCGGCAGTTGACTTCAAAAACACTCCGCCCAATGATATCGTCTCACCACTGCACTGGCTGAACTCATTGTGCTTAGATGTTCCGCTGACAGCCCTTAATCCTGCTGAGTGCCTAGTCACACACTTCACCAGAAAAGCCTGGTGAAGTCACCGATGACTCGACCATGTGGCGGGTAATACTGGATTATTATTAGTAATAATCGTAGGGTCACCTGACATAAAAGGTAAACAAAATAAATACCTAAGAACTTCAGGCGTTATCTCTGTAACTATTTTTATCGCAACAAAAAATAGTAAGAGTCACAGTACGAAATTCTGTACCTGTTCTCACAATATTACTCTTTCATACATACACTATTTTCCGGGCACTTCAACGTGGTGTAATAGTTAGCAAGCTTGTCTTGCTAGATCAATTATGACTGGATAGTGAGTTCGATTCTCACTTGGTGCTCTCATACTTTCGACCACATCTAAGTCAAACTTAAAACATCATCACATATATAAGTGAACATAGAAGTCAACACTTAGAGGCGACAGTCTGTTTCATGCTAGACGCATTCGTCAGGTGGCCTGAGGATTGCGTCTAGCATGAAACAGACTGTCGCCTCTAAGTGTTGACTTCTATGTTCACTTTTATATTTACACACGCTCTATCTCTGATATTGAGCAATTTATCCCATAAATATAGCACACCTTAAGACTATATTTCTTTATTCTCCTTGTCCTTCTCCTAGACTGGCTGCCATCCAAGGCAAGAGATCCCAGTTTACCCTACAATCAGTTTCAAGAGAAGAAATGAATTAATGCTTTTCTCAAAGGCATTAGTGTGAAAGTGAACAGAATATAGCGTAAACCAGAACTTGATCTACCGATTGCACTTTCCATGGCATTTTTTAAGGCCTAGTTCGGGAATTTTGGGATACTATATCACACATCGTGAAACTTTGGTACTCAGCCTCCTTCCTGTAGCATACAGAATACAGTACATTACCCGAATTTGTGGCCCGAGGAGGCGTTATTTTACTGTCAAATACAGTATACTTTTTATAAGCTGCACAAAAGCTGTCAAATTTTCCTTTAAAGACACTTTGGGAAATATGAAAGGCAGTTTTAAATCTATGCTCGCTTGTACTGTGAGAAAACCATTTCTCAAAATTTTTTTCCAGTTATCTGACACAACTGTGTAGATTCCGGGTGAATTACGGGTGTACCAACAATAATGACAAAAGTTCTACATCTATTCGGTGGATAACGATTTTGCAATAAATAAAAACGTGGGTCCTCCGTGTGTTGTTATGGGGCATGCTCCTAATTGGGTCAGGCCCGGGTATGGAAAGGGTCTCTTTTATATTGTTATAAAAATGGGGAGATGAAACGGCTAAAGGCATAAGAAGCAGCAATTATAGGAGGAAAAAGACTGAAGTGTCAAAACAGAGAGAACAAAAGAAAATACAATTTTTTATTTAAATTGGTTACTTGTCGGAAAAATAAATAAAATGTTTGGGGAAGGAAAAGCGTTGGGATGGTAAAATGATTTTTATTTCGTTTTTATTAATACTTTTTGGTGGGAGGGGTGTTCATTGTTCAGCTTGATAAATGTCGTCTGTTGTTTTCATTCATGTTAAAACATTTCGGTGAGCGGGTGATTTTGTTCTGGAATGGTTATGAATCTATACATATTCGCGTCTGCATTTGTCTTTGTATGAAGGAAACGCGTGGTAGTGCTATGACGCCAAATGAGCGAAGCGTAATGATGTCACAGTGGGGAGTCCCGATAAAAATAGAATATAAAAATAAAATACAAACAAAAATAAAAAGAATAAAAATAAAAATAAGGCATTTGCACTTTCCTTTTAAAAGCCTTATCTCTCTTTTTTCTCTCTCTGTGAACTTACTCTTTCTATACTTCTCTCAACTAACGAGATAAAATAAAAAGTCAAAGGAAGAAAAGGCTTAACCCGGCTGAAAAACGCCGGCGGTTTGCAGGATCAGAGCCTACTTATTTGTGATTGAAAATACGAAAAATGAGGGTGACTCCACGCATAACTTCCGTTATGAAAAAAAAAATGAAAAAGAAAGGAACACCGGAAAATAAAATCAATCAAAAAATTGACATGAAAAGACTTTTGATGACTGCAGCGAAACCAGTCATGCTCGACGAGTAAAGTAGTTAAGGGATCATCTGCTAATAATATTTCTGTCTTGGATAGGACCGAGAAAAACACAATCAATTGACACTGACCTATTTCTAATATTACTACTAACCCTATCATGGTCTGACTTCAAAACACCACTAACAAACATTTCTCCAGACGGCTACCAATATACACCTTATTAACAAAATTTTTACTACACCGAATACCTAAAAGACTCACTCATCACTCCAAAGAAAATAAATAAAAATATAATATTTATTTTAAACCCTTGAGTCAGTTCGTTTTATTCCCGAAGTTCCGATAAGATAATTATCTTACCACCTATCAACGCTACCTAACCACACTGACCTCATGACGTGAACATAATTACCACACCGCATTAGCCAAAGGCTGCACATTGATCTTTTTAAAAACGTGGCGGAAAGCAAGACAGCAGTTCTAGAGATGAAAATCAGTAATTCTTTCTTTCATTATCTCTTTCTTTCTTTCATAGGTAGTAATAAGTGTAGGTACATCCAAAGAAAAGCGATATCTAAGGTTTAAAATGCATTTTTGAAAGTTAAAAATCTTTTTTGAAGCTTTTATTTTAATTCAAAGTAATAGATTAAATGGAATATTTTCAACAAGCAATACTTTCTTGTATTTCAAACTGAATTTAAATTGACTGAAATTAATATATTTGTTATCAGTAAAAACTCTAAAATCGCCCATATTGACAAATCTGTCAACAGAACGTAATTCACTTTATTAAAAATCTTTCAAAAATAAAATATACTTTTCTGAAATTTTATTTGAAAAAGATTAGCCGATTTAAAGATTAATTAATTTGAAACAGTACTTACTTTTAGTTTAAAATAGGTACCTCCGTGAAATCGCTAAAAAAGAGCATAGCATGACGAAAAAGACGCCAAACTTGACGAAAACAAAACTTTATCGTCTAAATGTTTATGTTATTATTAAGAGGAAAGATTAAAGTATTTTTGTTTTATTTTTTTTTTACATATTTTAGTTGTTCCTAGGACGTCCAAAATTTTCGTTAAAAATCTTGTTTTTTTTTTTAGTCAGCAAAATTGACAGATAATCATGACAAGAATTTTTTCCATTTTATAAGAAAAAATGAAAATCTCAGTTTGAAATTCTTTTAAAAATCAATTATAATTTTTTCAAAACTTATTTTAAGAAAATCAGAAATTATAATGTTTATTTAAAATATTTGGAAACAAGCATTACTTAGTTTCTGCGCCAAAAAGATGTAGTTTGAAAATAAAACAAAGCAGGTCATAACATTTCGCGTCACTTGACAGGTGACGAAAGACATTTTCAAGGCGTATTGACAGCTTACGTGAGGATAATTTATTCTACGGAAGGAGAGAAGTGAAATTATTTAGATTTAAGCGAACAAATTATTTACCTCGTTATTTTTAAGGAAAACTTTCAGCGCTCTAATTCTTTCTTTTTTTTTTTGTACTTAGCTTTCACCTTTACGTTTACGATGCTTTATGGAAAATATATTATAAAGAAATGAAAAAAATAAGACTGTTAAGAGTGAGATTAAATTTCATTAGAAAGGTATCTAATTAATTTATAGTTCCCTTTATGAAATTTTATCAGAAATGTACATAAAATACAAATATAAATTTCATAAGATGATACTGATAATTGTAGGTACCCTTCTCAGTTGAATTTGAAAAATCAAATTAACTTCTCCACAGGTGTTTCGCAAAAATAAAGGCTTTAATAGCGGAGAACAATGCTTAACTCAAATAACGCAACTTAATTTTATTCTTGTTGGTCTTCCTTACTTTATAATTACAGCCGTATTATAAACACAAAATTACATTTCTTAATTACTACGGGGTCTTCTAATTGGTCAAAACGATACAATTTACAACACGCTAAAAAACATCTATCTCAAAAGGACATTTACGAAACTGAATGCAGCTTTTAACTAATTTTATAATATTTTAACAACTTAAATGTAAAAATCTATTATAATTAAAGAAATAACAAAATTAAAATTTCAGTATTTAAGTAAAATACTAGACAGAAACTCAATCTACGTGACGTTTTTTTTATTGCCCGGATGATACTTCCGGTTTTCCGTAGATTTGATTTGCAGCCGTATTATTAACACAAATTATATTTTTTTTATATACTGGTGTTCGTTAGTTTGTAAGAAGATTTGGAAATTATAATCTGTAAATATATATCTACTTAACAACATTCATTAAATTGTACAAACTTTTCCCTAATTTTAGAAGAATTAACAACATTTAATGTAAAAATAATAAAATATTTCAGAAATAACAAATAATTGTTTTAAAAATTCATTTTTCAACAAAATATCTTTTTGCTTTCAGACAATATTGTCCATTTTTATTAAAATAAATAAAAGCAATTAAAAGCTTTTGAAATTAAATACTATTTTTGTTTTATTGAGTTTTGTATGTTACAATCCAGAGATGATTTTCAGGTAGAAGTGGTCCTACTAAAAAAAAAAAAAAAAAAAAATCATGATTTGTTTTCCTCAAAGCCTTGTGCTTTTAACTAATATAATCACTAATCTTCCCAAAATTGAAATTATAGAGTTTTCGTACAATTAGTTATAGTGGGGGGATAATACATATGAAAAAATATTTTTGTCATGAATTTAAAAAAGGAAAACATATTTATAATAAGTTCCATCATTTGTGAATAGTTTCTGAAAGTTTCATTAAAATCCGACAATTATTTTTATTTTTGCAAGATTTTCAAAATTAATGTCTGTCATACAGAAAAAAAAAACGCGCTAAAACTTTATGTTACTTAGTAGTTCCGCTGGACACGAAGAGAAACAAGGTTTTTCAATCAAAATTTAAAATGTTCTAAAAAGAGAGAAATTTTTTAAAAAATAATAAAAAAATATTTTATTCTTTCCTCTTAATAATAACATAAACATTTAGACGCTAAAATTTTGTTTTCGTCAAGTTTGGCGTCTTTTTCATCATGCTATGCTCTGTTTTTAGCGATCTCACGGAGGTACCTAGTTTAAAATATCGCAGAAAAGTATTATTAATTTATTATTATTAGTTGGGTGTTTTTTATGAGGTGTTGACAACTTTTTTGCTAGACATAACTGTAACAATTACTTGAACATAACGTGTACGCCTTTTTTTTATATAATTTATTTTAACTACCCAGTAACCTTAAAAATTTAAGAAAATATTCTACGTAATTTAATATATTATTGAATTTTAGGTACATTGGCTTTATACTCGAAATTAAAAGACACTGGTTGAGAAAATGTTAGAAAATTATCAATAAATTTTAACTTTACTGTAGTTACTACTCTTATTTTCTGATAATGTCGCATTTGGACATCCGTATTTACAAAAATTGACACGTTTATACACATATAAAATAAATTCAAAATTCTTTTACAAATATTTGGGGCCGTTGAATTGTAGTGAGTTTTACTATTTATGATTAGTAAATACAGTCTTCATTTAATAACAACATCACTTGAATGCTATAAAATAAAAAGTTTATAAATTATTCTAATTAAAATTTTAAAAAAAGAAGGCAAACCATTTTTGTAAAAATTCATTATTCATATAACATCGTATTTATAAAAGTAATTAAAAGCTTTTCTAAGTAAATAATGACAGTTTTATTGCATTTCTTATTTTATGATTCAGAGCAGATTTTCTTAATGGGGCCCTATTTGACCAAAGATATTTCATGATTTAAAAATTCTCCAAGGATTTGCTTATATAATTCATGTTAACATTAAGTGCCACAAAAAAGAATCTCTCGAAATTTCATAAAATTAAATAAGTGAGGGTTAACTGATGTAAAAGGAAATGTACTAAGATTTCAAGAGAAAGATTTAAAAAAAAATTTAATTCACTTGTGAATAAGTCCTGAAAGTTTCATTAAAATTTGACACTTATCTGATTTTTGCAATAATTTTCCAATCAGTGTGTTTTGCACCACAAAAAGATGCTAAAATTCCCCATACTAAAATATGATCACCCACTGACGCAAGAAAAACAAAATTTTAAATCAAAATTTCAAAGATTCGAGAAAAAAATGATAAAAAATATTTGACGATAAAAAAATCCGTTAGTCTTTCCTCTTAATAATAACAAAGGTTTTGACGATAAAACTTTGTTTTTATTAAATTTGGATCATTTTTTTCATCATGTATGCTCATTTTTTAGCGAATCTTTGGCCTTACCAAAATAAGTACATATTTTAGTTTATAGCAAAATAAAAAGTTGTTGAATTTAAAGATCTCCGATTTGGGTTCAAGCTGTGATTATTATTATTTTTTAAAATCTTTTATTTTTATTATTACAAGATTCGGCTTAAGGACTTGGTTTATAAATTATTGTTCAAACGAGGTTTTAATTCAAGCAGCAAATCCACAAACTGATGATGGTAAATCCATAACTTCCCGGATAATAGACGTTGCCGGACTAAATAGTGTTGTATTGGAGATGTACTATTTTGAGAGAGAAGGAAATAGTGGAGTAATTGGATGAGGTCTGGGACATGGTGATTTTTCAAGCGTAGATTAGATGAGGTACAAGGTTGAAAGTGTGGAGCGCCCAGGGGGATTGAATTCCCCCTACTCAGTCGTAATTGATCTCTAGCGAGACACACTTGCTAACCATTAATTACATGACGTCGAAGTACCCCTGGGATATGGAAATGAGGCAACAGAAGAAATTTCACATTTTTCTACGCTTTCAATTGGAGCCAAAAAAAAAAAAAAGTAAAAAAAGACATCTGCAGGAGATATTTCAAACGCAATGGATGTTTGAATTATTGAAGTACCAGTGAGAAAGTAGCCGCCCCACCTTTGTCATTTTTTTCAACCCCCATTCCGAGGGACTACTCCCTAAAAAGAAATGGGTGTGTCAGCAGAGCCAGTTTGTATTATGATATTAGCAAAAGCATTGAAAGTCCTCAATTTAATCCTTTGACAGCAATTCAAAGGGAAAACTAGAAAAGAAAAAATATTTTATTCATAATTACTGTTAATGATAACCTGGGTAGGATTTATTAAACAAATATATCAAAAGATTAATGCACTCTAATGATTGCAAATCGAGTGACATAGCAAATACTAAAAGCATACAAAGAAATTCATTGTATTTTTTTTGCTAAATGTTCACAAAATACAAGGCCCAAGATCCACTCGAAGTAGAGGGTTACTGAATAAGGTTGTTGTATGGGCATGAGAAGAGGAAGTAAGCGCAGATTATGGTGATATGTAGGATAGATAATGGTTGACTCTAGACGAAGGGGTTAAGATTGTAGTAATGGAAGAAACATCCTCTCGAGAGTCTGTCCCACAAGGTAGAGGTTTTTGTGAAGAAGCAGTCTGAGTGGAATTTTCTTCTTACCAGTGGGATACGAAGGGAATGAAGATGGCTCAACCCTGTGCAAGTGGCTTGATAAGTCATATCGTATGAAACGAAGGAATATAGCTGGTTTGAACATTTGCCATAGAAATAGTGATAGGCTTGTGGCGTTTCATCTCTGGGAAAGAGGCTGCAAAATACATTACTATAAGCTTTTTATGTAACCTGAATCATGCTTGAAAACTTACATCCAGTCCAATGATAACATGTCTACTGAGATAGCAAATACTAAAAGCATCTATAGAAATTCATTGCAAATGATTTTACTATAGGAATGCATTAGAAATGATTTGAATGATAGCTCTTTATGGAACCTGGAATATTATGGCTAGGATTTATGAAACAAATCCATCCAAACTTTCATTCCCTCTAATGATTCCATATCTAGTGATATAGCAAATACTAAAAGCATCTATAGAAATTCATTGCAAATGATTTTACTATAGGAATGCATTAGAAATGATTTGAATACTAGCTCTTTATGGAACCTGGAATATTATGGTTAGGATTTATGAAACAAATCCATCCAAACTTTCATTCTCTCTAATGATTCCATATCTAGTGATATAGCAAATACTAAAAGCATCTATAGAAATTCATTGCAAATGATTTTACTATAGGAATGCATTAGAAATGATTTGAATACTAGCTCTTTATGGAACCTGGAATATTATGGCTAGGATTTATGAAACAAACCACCCAATCTTTCATTCCCTCTAATGATTCCATATCTAGTGATATAGCAAATACTAAAAGCATCTATAGAAATTCATTGCAAATGATTTTACTATAGGAATGCATTAGAAATTATTTGACTTCAAGCTCTTTATGGAACTTGGAATATTATGGCGAGGATTTATGAAACAAATCCATTCAAACTTTCATTCCCTTGATTCCATCTCCTCAAGAACACATGACCCAGTCGATAAAAACGTTCGTTGAATCAAGTGACTTGACCCAAAGAATTGTGAGTTCAATACTTGGCTACAGTTGCGGTAAACAAAAACCAGGAGAGTTGAGTTAAAGGGCGATAACTTATATCGAGACATGGCACGTGGAATCTACTCCGGTCTGCGAAATATAGGGTTCATTTCGAAATTCCAATCACCTGAAGAAGCCTGGAGTGTCCAACGGCCGAAACGTTGTGAATATAGCAATGAAGATGAGGGTAACAGTCCGAACAATGTAAAGAGTGTAACTCATCTGTCAAATATGGAAATACAAAAATTCATTGCAACTGATTTTACTATTGGAAAGCATTTAAAATTATTGAGAACATTAGTAGCACTGCACATGTTTTCTATGTCGTCTACCACTCACCAAATTACTCTGTTGAAGTTGGCACAGAATTATGGTTTCTACATTCAAAATGAATGAACGTTTAGCTAACGTTATTTTGGAAGCTTCATTTTGTATACAAATACAAGCTTGCACCCTTCTTGTGAGACAGAGTCCGAAGGAAGTGGGAGATAGAGATACTATTTTTTTTTTTGTTGTTGTTGTAAGCAGTTTCCTCATTATTTCTTTGGTTGTTAGTGGAGTGAACCAGCCTGTCTCGCTTTCTGGTGAAAGAGTAGATAGAACTGACCTCGAAGTCCTCTTTCCCTCTTGTTATGGTGTAAAATCATAGAAAGATAACACGGACTTGGATATAGGTTAAATAGTATATTCTCGGAAACGTAGTACAAAGGTAATGTGGACTGGAGAGTACTTTCTCTCACTGGTGTCCCGACTCACTCATTCACTCACTCTGTGGCTACTACTCGGTGACCCTCACTTGGTGACTGGATATTTAACACCCCCCCACACACACACACGGGTCGAATGTGGCACAAGGCCGGCTTAACGTGGGCTTACCGAGCCCGTAGGCTCGGCCAAAAATATGCCCATTAGAACCCGTACACCCGAGTTCAGGGACTGTCTACCTCCTCGGACGAAGCTTTACCCTGTGGTAAAGCCCCGTCCGAGTCCTTCCCCGCCGAGACGGAGAGTTCGACAGAAAAGAACAGTCCAAACGACTGTTCCAGTCACTGGGTGACTGGATATTTAACAACCCCACCCCCCACCCCCACGGGTCGAATGTGGCACAAGGCCGGTTTAATGTGGGCTTACCGAGCCCGTAGGCTCGGCCAAAAATATGCCCTTTAGAACCAGTATAAACGGGTTCAGGGACTGTCTACCTCCCCGGACGACAATTTGCCCTGCGGCAAAGCCCCGTCCGAGTCCCTCCCCGCCGAGACAGAGAGTTCGACAGCAAAGAACAGTCTTAACAACTGTTCCAGTTACCCCGTGACTGGATATTTAGCAACCCCTCCGTACACACACACACACACACACACACACACGGGTCGAATGTGGCACAAGGCCGGTTTAATGTGGGCTTACCGAGCCCGTAGTTGGAGCAGCTCACAAATGAGAAATGATTGGTAAACTATTTTCTCTGATATTACTACTCTAATTATTTCCATCTTGGTTGCGAGCTGAAATAATAATCAAAAGTAGACTTCAATTTAGTGTATCCTAAATCCTAATAAAATGGCGTGGTTTAGACACATTACAAGGCACAACAGCCTGTGCAAGACCATCATGCAAGGCACCGTTGAAGACAGACGTAGGAGACGGCGCCAACACAAAAAACTGGTCAAACAATAGACGGTTATGACTGTACCAGAATTGCTGATGGCTGCCGTTGATAGACTGTTGTGAAAAAGAATTAGTGTGGCATCTGCATTCAGATCCGCCCTACGATTACAAAAGTCAAGGGATGATGATGATGATGAACTCCTAATCTTTTAGGATTAGTTAGATTAGC